>OX638370.1:62982383-63281532 GCA_951812925.1 Calliopum simillimum | reverse complement strand
CACATCAAAAGAAATTAAGCGTTCATCATCGTAAATGTACGAATTATTCAATTTGTTTTTAAATTCTACCGCGTCCTTTACATTGTACTCTGAGTTTGCAGTGATGTTTTTCAAAATATTCGCAATGTATCTGCAAAGTCCATATGATGGGGAATTTATGGATGAACAAATGGGTTATTGGTAAAAAATGGGATACTATAACCAAATACACAAATATTTCAAAGCCACTTTTCATAGAAATACTGAAGTTTTGCATATGCGAAAATAATTATTTTAAATATAACGACGTAATTTATAGTCAACTAAAAGGCATGCCAATGGGATCCCCAATTTCTCCAGTAATAGCAGACATCGTGATGGAAGAAATATTGAATAATTTTCTGGAAAAAAGCAGTGCAAGACCAAGATGTCTCACAAAATATGTTGACGATATTTTTGCTATCGTAAAAGCAGACATGATCGAAGACACACTGAAAACACTTAATACATGCCATAAAAACATTAAATTTACAAAGGAAGAAGAAGAAAATGGAACATTGCCATATCTAGATGCGCTAGTAATGAGAAAAAACAACGTTATAAAAATCGATTGGTATCAAAAATCTACTGCGTCAGGTAGATTGATAAACTTCTACTCGAAACACCCAAAGAAAACCACAATTAATACTGCGAAAAATTTCATCAATAGGGTTTTAAATATAAGTGATGTAATTTTTCACAAAAATAATAAAAAACGAGTAAGAGACATACTCACTTGGAACGATTTTCCACAAAAAACAATAAGCCTATTAATTAAAGAAGCCACCAACAAACAGAAAACTGCAACAGCAAAAAATACGGAACCTAAAATCTACAAAAGTGTTACATATGTTCAGGGTTTTACCGAAAAATTAAATAAAACAGACATTTATGACAAAAACAAATATTGTCTTGCACCAAAATCATATAATACACTTAAGAGTATTTACACAAACACAAAGAGTAAGATACATGTCATGGACAAATCTAATCTGGTGTACCAAATACCATGTAATGGAGACGGAACCAACGTATGCGGACAAGTATATGTTGGCACAACAAAATCAAAATTAAAAGCAAGAATATCTTCACTCAAATCAGACTTAAAATCAAAAACTGAGAACAAAACCGCGCTTGCACAACATTGCATAAAAGAGAAACATACACCTGACTTCGAAAACACAAAAATTTTACAACAAGAACAAAATTACATGAGACGATACACAATAGAAATGCTACACATTATCAATACACCGACAAACAAACGACTTAACTTCAAGACAGACACCGACGGTTGCGCGCATATTTATAAACTTCTTGTTAGACATAAAATCAGTCGATAGCTAGACAACGGACGAAAGACATTGCTTGCACGACAAGAGTTATGAAAAATTGTTAAAAGTATGTAAAATTATTATTTGTTTTTTATATTGTTAAGAAAATTCTAAAGTTATCTGTTTTTCTTCGTAGATTTTTCCTGATGATGGCTTAAAAATTAAGCCGAAATATTGAAAATAAAAATACATAAAAACATTTCTTTTGTTTTTATTCGTACGGCTGTAGCTCAGCATTTTTCACTAAATGTAACATAAAGAAGCCGATTACAACAATACATTATTAAGAAAACAGATTTTGATGGAGTGGACAGTTTTTTTTTTTTCAAGTTTGTCGTCGCTCGTTAAAAAATATGATTTAACAACATCACATTTAGCACGGCTACAGTGTAAAGTAATGAGTATTACTACTGAAGAGCTAGAAAACTTCAAAATGGAGTCTGAATTTTGTGCATAGTATGTTTTCGAAAGCAAGTATCATCGATCCAGTTATTCGGACATGTTGGACAATCCGATCCAGAATCGGATTTGAGTTCATAAAAAATTTGTGACCGTCCAGAAGAAAAGGGGGTGGAGTTACTTCGCTCCACCGGAGAAGGGACCTTATCTTCACTGACAAAATTTAGCAGTACAGTTAAAAATAAGAGACTGGTTTTTATTTTGCGAAAATAAGGTCCCTTTTCCTGTGGAATGAAATAACTCCCGTGGAAATAACTTACATTTATTGGGTGTAAGCATTGTAATTTAAATTCTATGAAGAAAGTATCTGAAATTTTTTTTCCAACTCAAATCGATTCTGATTGAGAACGGATTCTACAATATGCGTGATTGTTTTTGTAAAGAAAATTACTCTGCTAAAGGCTTAATTTTTTTTTTTTTTGTTTTATTAACCATTATTTTTTAAAAACCTATTCATACATTTGAAGTTGTATCATTTATAATTGTGTCATTCACTATAAAAGTGAATTAACTCCATAATTAAAATTTTTTTAATTATAAATATATATGTTTGCGTTTCTTTAAACAATGAATAACTGCAATAATTTTAATTTTATAATAAGTTACCTTATGAAACATCTCTTTTCAAAAGAGTCTTTTGTAATAAAAATGATATGATAGAGCTTAACATTTGAAAATTGATTTTGTTATTTTGTACTGTGACGAAAAATAACACATAAAAAGAAACTTCACGCCATTTCGAGATAGAACCAGTGACGTCACGAGAGTACTTGACAGTGATGCCAAGTTTTGTCAAGAAACTATTAGCCGAAGGAATCAACGAGATGTTGCCAGATGTTTCGCTAATGCAATTCTAGAACGTTCATTTGGGTATAAAAGGAGCTGTTCATGAGAGTTGCAACACAACAAATAATGAAATTTCCTTTTTTTAAATTTTTTCGGAAAAAATTAACGCAATGTAAACAATGTATTTTATAATTTATGTTATGTAGTAGAATAAGATATGTATTATTTTTACAAATTTATAAACCTAATTAAGAAACTCTTAGATAAATACGTGTGTATGTTAAGAAAAATGTATGTAATGTAATGTAGTATTAAGACAAAATGTATTTCAAAGTAATTAAATAAATGGCAATATATATATTAAAAAAAAAAAAAAAAGAGTTGAAACACAGTTGATTTTAAGCAATAAAGTGAAAGAGTTGTACACACAGTGCCAGTGAAAGTAAATAAAGTGCTAATTGTAATATTAGATTTTGAATGTAACAAATAGTGAAATAAACAATTGTAACGTGTGAAAATAAACATTTGTGATTTAAATAAACCATTTTATAACTAAATAAAGTGTGTGTTTTTGATTGCTACACAATCCAGTGATCGAACTCAGGAAACAGTAAGAGATTGAAATTATCGTCATAGAGACAGGAAATTTCGTAACAATTGGTGTCAGAAGTGGGATTTTTTAAAAAGAATTTGCTATCAATAAAAAAAATAATAAAATGGTTAAGTTTGAAGATCTAATCATAGGCCAACTTAAAAGCGAGTTGGAAAAGCGGAATTTACAAACGGCTGGCAGAAGAAGATGGTGTGGATATTGATGAGTTTGACTTTGCACATAGTTCAACACAAGATACATAGAAAGTGGAGGCAGATGAACAAAAATATCCAGGCGTGTATCCAGGCGGTTCGGGAAGAAACAAGTCAAAATGCACTGCAGATTGATCAGAGGTTTAGCCAGAACGCTCTGCAGACAAATAAAAATATACAGGCGGTTTGGGAAGAAATTGATCAGAGCTTAAGTCAGAACGCGACGCAGATGCACACATTGAATCAAAATATGGAGGCTGTTCGTACGGATGTTGAAAAAATAGTAAATGGCCTCGAAGCAAAAGTGACTGAGTTGCGAAATGACGTTGAATCCTTCAAGGAAAATGTTAATAAAAGGATTCAACAGTTGGAAATTAACGAACCATCAACGCAAGTGATGCGAGAAATCAGCGCAGTGAGGCTTAAGGCACCCACATACAATGGAACAACGCCATTCAGTGTTTTCAAGCTCCAATTCGAAACAACATCCACTCATAACCTTTGGGATAACTATGGCGCAGCAGCAGCGCTTATCGTCGCTTTAAAAGGCGCAGCTGCAGAAGTATTGCAAACGGTTCCAGTGGCGGAGCAGAAAAATTACAAGGCGGTGATGGATGCCTTACAGCGAAAATATGGCAGTGACCACATGAAACAGATCCACAGACTGGAGTTGAAAAGTATGCTGCGGATATTGAACGATTGGCACACCTTTCCTACCCTGACGAGTTAAGTGTCGTAGCTGAAAAATTCAAAATAGAGGCGTTTATTGACGGCATACGGGACTCTGAGACAAAACGCGAGACATTGAGGAGCCCGAAGTCAACATTTAATGAAACAGTAACAGTTGCCCTCACTCAAGAGACGATTGCATTGACATGCCGCCCAACATTGAAAACTCGTCGGATGGAGGTGGAGGCTGAAAATAAAAATTTATCGTTTGCCAGCAGTAGCTTCAGCGGAAAGTGCTATAATTGTGGTAAGCAGGGACACATGGCACGTGACTGCCGATCACGACGTAAACAAGCTGCATTACGTTCACCAAGAAGAAAAATTGAAAATAGGGTGAACAATGATGAAAATGGTAACGATCGCAGGCTTGAGTATGACCGAGAACGCGAGCAACGTCAAAAAGAAAGAGAACAAGAACGTGATCGCATACGTCAGAGGGAGATTCTTTCTTATAAAAAAATACGTGAGGAAAGAGAACGAAATTGCTTAAGAGAAAAAGAAAGCGAGCTTCGCGAAGAAGAAAGACGCCGACATAAAGTTCGTGAACGTCAACGACAAAAAGAACAGCGTCTAGCTAAAGAACGTAAAAAACTGGCTCTGGAAAGAGAGCGACGAGAAAGAGAGAAAGCTGCAACAATTGATGTGCGCCGTTTGAACATTATGCCTGAAGAAAAGTGGACAAATGAGGAGATACAACGGGACCAGCGCAGTGATACAGATTTGGCAACAATAATTAAGTATAAGGAGCTGGGTAGGAAACCGGCGTGGCAAGAAATCTCAAGTGAAAGCCAAATCTGTAAAGCTTACTGGGCGCAATGGCAAAGTTTGGAGTTGCATAATGGTTGCCTATATCGAATCTGGGAAAGCGAGGATGGCAAAATTCGATCAAAACTGCTGGTTATTCCAAAGGCAAAATTTAAGGAGATAATCGAGGATTATCACAATGGATCGAGTGGTGGACATCTGGGTATAACAAAAACCACAGAGAAAATAAAGAAGCGGTTTTACTGGGTAGGATGCCAAGAAACAGTTGCTGACTGGATCCGCCGTTGTGACCAATGCGCAATTGCTTAAGGACCAAGGCGACGAACTCGCGGGAAAATGCATCAGTATAACGTTGGAGCTCCCTTTGAGAGGATAGCCATGGATATAGCTGGACCTTTTCCAATCAGCAATGCAGGAAATAAATACATCCTTGCGGTAATTGATTACTTCAGTAAGTGGCCAGAAGTATATCCCATTCCCAATCAAGAAGCAAAAACAGTGGCAGACATTTTCATCAAAAAATGGATTTGTCGACATGGAGCTCCACTTGAGTTGCATTCCGACCAAGGACGAAATTTTGAGTCGGCACTTTTTAAAGAGGTTTGTGGCTTGCTTGGAATACAGAAGACACGTACCACAGCATTGCATCCTCAGTCCGATGGCATGGTCGAAAGGTTCAACCGTACTCTAGAGGAGCATCTAAAAAAGGTCGACAAAGGACAAAAAGATTGGGATGAGCGTCTACCAATGTTTCTAATGGCTTATCGTTCGTCGATACACGATACCACTACAGTCACGCCAGCAAAAGCCATTTTTGGTACGGACTTAAGGCTTCCAGCAGATTTAAAGTACGGAGTAAGCGTTGTCTCAGAAACGACCCATGCTGACGATTACATGTCGCGAAAAAGAGAAGAACTGGCTGATATACACGAGCTTATCAGGAGACGTACTCAATTGGCTAGCGACAAGATGAAAGCTCGATATGATCTGCGAGCAAATACTGAAGGGTTCAAAGAAGGTCAATTAGTGCTGCTACACAACCCAAAACGAAAACGAGGCTTGTCCCCTAAATTACAGACTCACTGGGAGGGACCTTACCGGATCGTCACAAGGATAAACGATGTTGTGTATCGAATCCAAAAGTACCCCGGTAACAAAGGTAAATTAAAAGTGGTACACATTGAAAGGCTAACGCCATATGGAGGCGACAGTGAATCTCTTGTTCGGGACGAACAAGTTTAAGAGGAGGGCAGTGTGACGAAAAATAACACATGAAAAGAAAATTCACGCCATTTCGAGATAGAACCAGTGACGTCACGAAAGTACTTGACAGTGATGCCAAGTTTTGTCAAGAAACTATTAGCCGAAGGAATCAACGGGATGTTGCCAGATGTTTCGCTAATGCAATTCTAGAACGTTCATTTGGGTATAAAAGGAGCTGTTCATGAGAGTTGCAACACAGCTGATTTTAAGCAATAAAGTGAAAGAGTTGTAAACACAGTGCCAGTGAAAGTAAATAAAGTGCTAATTGTAATATTAGATTTTGAATGTAACAAATAGTGAAATGAACAATTGTACCGTGTGAAAATGAACATTTGTGATTTAAATAAACCATTTTATAACTAAATAAAGTGTGGGTTTTTGATTGCTACACAATCCAGTGTACTCAGAAAACAGTAAGAGATTGAAATTATCGTCATAGAGGCAGGAAATTTCGTAACAATACAAATTTGTTAATTTATAATTAATAAACAGAAGTTTGTAAAACTCAAATAATATGATTTTTTATCTTACGAAATTAAGATATTACAAATCGTCATATAAAATGCAAAAAGGCGTACCAACATATCCTATTTTGTCAAAAAGCACATAACATTTTTTATTTTTCATAAGCGAAACAAAAAACGGTGCTTCGCTTTGGAACGTTTTAAAACTAATTTTTTGCTTCGCTTGTGAAAAAATAAAATGTGTTGTTATGTGCTTTTGACAAAATAGGATATGCTGTTATACCTTTTTGAATTTCATATGACGATATATCGCTCAAAACCATCAAATTTGCTTCGGCAGCTTTAGCCATACTTTTGTTAAGTAAATGAACGTGGGAAATTTATCATAAACATGATATGCATATTTTGTCATAAAATCAATGTTAAAATTTGCCACCTAGTGCTTTTGAGTCATATGAATGAGTTTTTTTGAAAGTGGATTAAGCCCATAAAGGCAAAAGTAATGTGGTACACATTATGTGCCATAATAATCGGTTATTTGACCGATATCATAATATGACGTTACTTTTATGGACATATTCCACTTTCAAAAAACACATTCATATGTGGTCAGTAACATTTAAAAATTATTGAAATAATGCGCTAAAATTTTTCTAGCATTTAAAAATTATTAAAATAATGCGCTAAAATTTTTTTATCTTCGTACGCTGCTCTGCTAGAATTGTGTGCACGTGAAGCTGAAATGCTTCTCAGTCCAATTGAACCTACATCGTTCCTCCATTGCCCTAAAATGATTTCATTCTCTGAAATTGAATCAGTGTAATTTTCCGAAAAGTATGACGTGCACTTGTTGAGCATTAAATAACTATGTAGCACTACTGTTGACTTCACTATATTATCCACATTTTTGGGTAATGCGTGGATATCACTTCACAGAACTCTCCAACGGGCTGCCAGAATACCAAATGTATTCTCAATGGTCACTCTAGCATGCGAGATACGCTTATTAAAACGTTCATCTTCTTCAGACAAATTTTGTCCTATATAATGAAAGATAAAAATAGTTTATTTGCAATCAGATGCTAAGGTTATAAAAATACCTGGAAAAGAACGCATCAAATTTTTTCCAAAAGCAAAAGCGCTGTCTCCAATGAAATAAAATTGGAAAACTTCATTCGAATTGGGTAAAGCTGATGGAGGGGGAATCGGAAGCTTATTTTGATTCAAAAGTGTTCCAAATGAACTTTCGGCGAAAATACCACCATCACATTGGCTGCTATAGGTGCCAATATCGACCATTGTGAAGCAGTAGTTTGCATCACATGCACCAAGTAAAACTATACTATGTCATCCTTTGTAATTATAAAACTGTGAGCCAGCGTTCGGTGGACAGACAATTGATAAATGTTTGCCATCAATTGCTCCCAGACAGTGAGGAAATTCCATTTCATATGGTAATCATTTGCTATGTTCAACCACTCACTTTGGTTTGGTGGAGATAGATATATACTGCTGAGTTCATTCCACAAAACTTCGGTGGTTTCACAAATAATTCTGCCTATGGTTGACGTCGCCATTTTAAACTTTAGTGCGTGGATGAATCAGCACCACCGTGAGCCAAATATCTAAATGAATAAAATAAATATTTGTGTTTTTACTACAATCACACCAGCACTTACATTAAAGTTAAAGCTAACCGGGACTCCGCACATATTGTTTTTCGTCTGGAAGTTTTAACAAGCAATTCTTTGATGCAATTGAACAATGCCATAAAGTGATCAACATTCATTCTTGTTGCCTTTACAAACATTTCTGAATCTTCATTTTTCATCTTTTGATATGTTGTTTCAAAAAAACCATGAGATTTACGATCCCGGTAGATAGGTCTCACCCACCATCTCCGTCTCCTCTGACGACCTCTTAATCCTTTGGCAAATAAACAAGCCGCGATGCCATATATTACTACATATCTGAGTTTTTTCCTCTCAGTTTCAATTCGGGACAAGATTTACAAATTGAATTAAAAAAAAATTAAATAATTGAAAGAATTTTTTTCAAATGTTTTTTTATTTTGACAGTATGCTGACAATCGCAACGCAGACGTGTCTCGAATTACTGTATATTGGGTTGCGCTGCGATATCGCAGACCAGCATCGCACTCGCATCTCGCTCTCGCACAATTGTATCTTGGGCCTAAATAACGCACGCCTGATGCTCCAATTTAGGTATGGCAGTTACCTACGCAAACTGGTTTATGCAGGTAAGTCTGTACGTCTAGACGGCAAAAGTCAAGTTTGCACAGTTCAAAAATGCGGCCTGTGCTTTCTTTGAATTTCCAAAGATTTTTTTGTACAATCTAAGCTTGCGCAGGCAAGTTGGAACATGTGGACGGCGTACAGGCCGTGCCTTCAATCTCTCACTTAAATTGCAGTCTTCAAATGCATTTATATTGCATGTGATAGTTCTGTCATGAAAATTATGCGTTTTTTCATTGATTTATTTTAGAAAACATACAAAAGAAAAAACAATTCAAATGAAAATAAAATTTTTGCTAGACGTCATGTTGCTATGAAAATTAAGTATACTGAGAACTGCAGAGACTTGCCTGTGTCGTTCGGACGCGATAAAAAAGTATGCGGAAATTCTCTAGTTTGCAAGAATTAAGTTTGCGCAGGTAAGACTGTACATGGCCCTTAAATGGCCGTCCACACGTACAGTCTTACCTGCGTAAACCTTTTCAATTATAATTAATTTAGTAAAATAAATGTAATTATAATTACAGCAAAAATAGTCTGATCAGTCTTTGTGGTGAAAGATGTGAAAAATTTTATTTTCATTTGAATTATTTTTCTTTTGCATATTTTCCATAATGGATTAATTAAAAAAAGTGAAAATGTTCATGACAGAGCTATCGCATGCAATATAAATGCACTTGAAGAGTGAAATTTATTAAAAAACTATTATATTCATTGACAAAATTTCTTATCGACATTGTTAAATATTGTCTAAAAAATATGAAATTTTTTTTTTTTTTAGTTTCCTTTGCTGCTGTAGAGGGCGTCATCCAAAAGTTACTTTTTAAACGGTAGGACATGTTGAAAAATTCAAAATAAATTTTATTCTTGAGACTCAAAACTATACAATAAGCCTCTAAAATTCATTCTTTTTTATATTTTGAAGTTTTTGTATGAATATTTATGAAAAATGCGAAAAAATTGCATTTTTTTTGGGTAAGTCACCCACGGAAAAAAAGGGGGGAGATATTTTTTAAAACTTTCAGAGACTTATTGTTTAATATTTCTTATGAGTAATCGAATGCTCTTTGGTTTTTTAAAATCGGTCGAGTAGATTCGGAGAAAAATGTCCTACCAGTTTGAAAAGTAACTTTTGGATGACGCCCTATACAGCAGCCAAGGGAAACTAAGAATAAAAAAAAAATTTTTCATATTTTTTAGACAATATTTAACAATGTCCAAAAGAAATTTTTTCAATAGTTTTTTCATAATAAAATTTTTTTTTTTCAGTAACAAAGGCGAATGTCCCCTTAAAGTAATCTGCAACAATATTCTACGGAAAATTTCAATATGGTCACCTAAGACGAAAAATGAGTCAGTAATTTAAGGATCATAGTTAAATATGTCGATTAATACAAGAATGCCTTGTTTTTGTTATTTTTTGTACAGTAGATTTAAAAACTTAAGAAATCGATTAAAAGATAATATGACGTCCTGCAGAAAAACGACGAGAAATATGTACCTATATTTTTTTTAACGTCTATTTTAAGAATACTTTGGAAATTATCATGGGTGCAAAACTGTATCGGACCTTGTTATACTTACTGCATATTTTCAATTTGGGGAGTGGCACTCATAATAAAAAACAGTTTTTATATTCGATAAAACAGGCCGCTCACTGCAAAACATAAAGTTCTTATTATCCTTCCCTGGTGGTAAGCCTATCTCCTTACCGAATTTCGTAAAAATGAGTGCGTCAGTTTAGTATTTTCATGTTAAGGGGCGTGGCACCGTCCATTAAAAAGCAAAAAGCTTTTCGCTCCTTTCTCTTAAGTGTGCCTCAATTCAGAATTTCATCAAAATCCATGCAAAGGCATAGCCGTGACAGCGTATTTTCGTTTTGAGGGCGTGGCACCGTCCACTGAAAAACACGAAGAACTTTTTATCGTTTCTTAGTGCTAAACATATCTCCATATCCAATTTCATAAAAATTGATTCAAAATAAAAAACCAAGCGAATATGTTATGATTAAGGTAGTAAAAAGGACTGAAACGATTTTATGTGGCTGTAACTTTTTTTATGAATGAAAAACTTTGGTTCTGCTTTTGGATTATTTTAATTTGATTTGATGTTAGCGACCAGTACGATTATATTTTTTATCAACCTTTCCAGCATGAAGTATGTTGAATTCCATTTTGTGACACAACTCTGAAATAAAGTTTGAGTTGGCTTATTAAACCGAGTTAACTTTTGTTTCAAAGATTGAAACAAAGATTGAATGTTTGAAGTGTGTAACCACCAGTGGCGGGTTCGGGGGCGATCGGCCACCCCTCTCAAACCAAGTGAATACATTTTTTTAATATTATATGTAAAGAGTTTAAAATCATTCTGTTATTATTTAGAAATGTAGTCAATCGGCCCCCCTCTTGACAGTGCTGGATCCGCCACTGGTAACCACTTTACCGATTTTTTGAAGAAGCGGTTAAATACTGGCATAGCTTCCAATTCTTTTTTTACAGCAAGCTAGATGGAGTGAGCAGCACTCGTTGCTATTGTATGGTAGTCTGGCTATAGTTTTGGAGATGCCACAGCATTCGATACATTTACAGCATTGTTGGAGATAATGCACAATACTTTTTCTGAAATTTCCCATTCGCGGAACGCAATATTATCAACAGTATGTCTCTTCTTTAGTTCATATGTTCCTAATGTAAACGGTGCAGCAGCTTAGTGCTGCGACGTTGACATCGATGTTAATGAAACATCGATGTTGATGAAACATCGATGTTTTGCAAGAACATCGACTATTTTTAACATCGATGTTTAAAGTTCGATTTTTTTGCAAAATCGATTTTTTCCCTCGATGTTTTTATTCGATGTTTTCACAAATTCTGTTTTCACAAATTTCGTTTGCACAAATTTTGTTTTCACAAGTTTTGTTTGCACAAATTTTGCTTAGACAATTCGCATTCAAAATTGGAACTACTTACTATTAAGGGTGTGCAAAGAGCTTTTCGAACCTTTTCGAGAATTCCGTCGTTTGTTTGCTCGTTTGTTCGAATGTTCGTAGCTTGCAACTTGTTTGCCAACTGCTTCGCTCTTGTTGCAAGTTGTTGCACAGGCTACTGTGTACGCAACATTACAGCCAACACATTGGCTTGCTTGTATCATACAAGTTGTGTGCAGGTCCGGATTTAAGCTTATTGTTGGGTAGATAAAATTTTTAAGTAATTTTTGTGTAAACGATTCCATACATCTATGGAAACGTTTTTTTAAAAAATCTAACAGATATTTTTAGGTCTTTAGGGTTATTTTCCGAAATTTTGTTAAAATCATACTTTTTGTGACTAAATTCAATTTTTTAGTTTAGAAAATGCTCAGCTAAAATTTTTTAAAACTTTCAGGGTTGCCAACTATTTTTTTTTTGTAAATTTTCCTAAATAATATATGTATATAAAAAAATTAAATTTTAGTCTTAAAAAGCTAAGATTAACTTTTTAAAAACCCTACATATATTTTTAGGGTTGCCACCTGGTTATTTTCTGAAATTTTGTTAAAATCACGTTGCCATATTTGGGTTGCCAGACTTTTTTCGCAAAATTTTCTTCTTCTACTGGGTTTTTAAAAGTTTGTATAAGCGTTTTGAGACTAAAATTAAATTTTGTATTTTTTTAAATATATGGCTTAGGAACAATTTAAAAAAAAAATAACCAGATGGCAACCCTTAAGTTTTTAAAATTTGAATTTAGTCAAAAAAGTATGATTTTAACAAAATTTCAGAAAATAATCAGGTGGCAACCCTTAATATACTAGAAAAGCGGTCATTATCATAATAATATAACAACTCAAAGTTCAAAATTCAATACCCGTCTAAAAAAAATTACAAAACTAGTGCAACTATATCGAGCCTTAACTGTCAAAAAGAGTTATCGATTTCTTTTCAAAAACGAAAATCTGAAATCGTGCCGGTTAAGCCCTTTTGGGCTCGATACATTAATATGAATATAAATAGAAACTTATAATCACCCCTATTCCCAATAGTTGTTTCTATTCCGTTTCTGAGGCGTTTTAGTCTTTATCTTCGACTCGTTTCTAAATTTGGATTCTGGATATATATTGAAACGACGAGGAGTGTTTATCGCTGGATTAGAAACACGGAGCATATGTTTGATTGCTTCATTTTCCTAACTATTCGATGAAATCTACTCGTCGTTCCTATATATTGAAAAATATTGAAATATATTGGAACGACAATGGATGGTTATTGAGGGGTCAGGAAAATGATGATAAGTGCCATTGCTTCGTTTTTCTAACCCCTATATAAACAATCCGCATTGATCCAATATAATTCCAGACTCCAAATTTAGAAAAGGGACGACGACAAAAAAGAAAAACGCCTCAGAAACGAAATAGAATCGACTATTGGGGATAGGGGTGAGTTAGAATTTATTTTTTTCTGCTATTTAGCATTCTACGTGATAATAAGTGCATATCAGTGTGCTCAAAAGGCAACTTAAACAACTTTTGCACCGGTATATGCATACAAAAAAATATAGATAGGGGGAGGGGTTTCGGTTACCGTCACATGACGCTAGGGGGGGTCTGGTCCAGCGTCACTTTTCGTCACATAGGGGGGAGGGGGTTCATTTTAGCGTCACGGAGTTTATGGACAGCCCCTAATGACCAGATTAAGTTTAAAATTTAGGGCGATGTCACGCCCTCTCATGAGTATCTAGAAAGTGAGAACCTAGATTATTCTTCATTTAATGCTTGTATCTATCATTATTCCGAGTTTCATTAAAATCGCTGCAGCCGTTTTCGAGAAACAATTTTTCCACAGACATAAGTGCAAATAAACAAAAACATACAATTTTATTTCATATAAGAAAAAAAAAGATTCAAAGAAGTAAAATTGGGCGCTACACCGGTTGCTCAATATTGCGCGCAAAGTTGCGTTGTATCAAATTGGCAATAAAGCGCAGCTTGCGTTATTGGTGCTGTTGGCGTTACTGGCGCTAGTTGGCGCTAGCGCCTTATGAATGTGTATCAGCGCCAGCAGCGCCGTGCTCGATATCAGCACATAACGCCAACGCAGCGCTGCGTTACCCATCACTTGTTTGGGCGGCGTTGTAAAGCCAAAATTTTGGGCATTGTTTCCAAAATAATTATCGCCCGAACGGCCGTTAGTTTCTAACGGCGCAAGTAATAAAATATCTGATGTTTGTCCTTTGACCCAAAGTTATTTTGGTAAAATTGCAGTTTAGCCGCTTTTCGTATTTTTAAGGGTAGAAAAAAAATTTTCCCAAAAATGGCTTACTACAACAACAACAAATTTACTACTCCTACAACAACAGTAATTTTACATAAAAGTAGGGGTAAGTGGGCGGCCTGCGGCCGCTGCTCAGGATTTAAACCCGACAGACATCCAACACCGGATCAGTCTTATGCAAGCGCAGTAGCTACTTATTATTCAAAAAAAAAAAAAAAATTAAAAATTGCGCGCGCAATTTGACTAGCAAAACTATTTGTTGGATATAATATAGAACCGGTCTTTGGAGGTCGATATCTCGTAAACGGTGCGAGATATCGAAATTTTTCACAAATGCGAAAGTGTTTTTTATGGGCCAATAAATACAAAAATAACGTAGAATCGGGCCTACAACTGTAAAATAAGGTGAGTCAACATCCGCGGTTTTTGAGAGTTTGAGGCGCTTTTTTGCGAAAATCACGCAAAATTCTTGAGCTCTTGTAATGTGGGAGTCCAAAATTAGCCATTTTTGGCAAGATTTTTTTCTTCCCTTAAAAATACGAAAAGCAGCTAAACTGCAATTTAATTCCAAGCGTTCCAGAAAAAGAATCGATAGTGCTGCCATACGATGAAAAAAAAACGGGGTTTTCGATTCAAAAAACACTGATTTTTAGAATATTTCCTGCGGAAATGGCTAAAATGTATGACTGTGATGCATAAAAGATTAAACTGAAGACAGTAGGTAACATATTTTCAATAAACGAACGAATTAAAAAAATCGTCATTTTAAGGAATTCGTGGCAACACTATTTTTTTTTCTTTTTAGTAGAACGTTTTGGAATTGACTTTGTACTTCAAAGCGGAACGATGGAATTGACTTTGTACATCAAAATTTAAAAAAAAGTTCTAACAATTACCATAGTGTGTTATTTGTTAATAAAATAAGTGCGTATTTGATTATGGAGATTGGGTTTCTTCAAGAAATAAAAGCGATAATAAAGTCGTTGGTTCTTTCAAGTCCTGAAAGAATTTCCATAGACAAACTTAACAAGGATTTCAAGGAAACTGAGGGGAATCAAATACCTTATGGACAGCTTGGCTTCAATAGTCTTGAACAGTTTTTACGTTCCATCCCTGATACTGTTAAGGTAAAATTAACAAGAATTATTAACTGGTAACTATGATCTATTTTTTAAAGGTGGAAGGAAAAGGGACCTTGGCTACCTTGCAGTTTGTGGCCAATAGAAAGTCTGATCATATACATGAAATGATAAAAACGCAAAAGAAAAGCCGGCGCAGACCAAGATCGTAAGTTTGTTGGCTTTATTTTAATTTAGTGAATTATTTAATGTCGTTTACCAACAGCGCATCACAATTTCAAGGTCAAAACAGGTTATACAATGCTCCAAGAAATTTTACAAAAAGGGAAAATCAAGGATTTAATAGGTCCCGGAATAATTACAAAAACGTAGCATATGCAAATAAGGTAAGTTTAATATAATTCTAGAAGCACAATCCTAAGATGAACTTCACTCTTTCAATAACTATAAAGCAGCAGGCATACACTGGCACTAATATTTTAAATAAAAAGTATGATGACATTCCACCAGTATTCTTAGCAGATGATGGAATTTCCGAGATGGTAGTTAGGTTCGAAGATGCAGTTAAGATTAATTCAAACCATGTTAGATCTTCAGTAAGTGCGCATAAAAACTTTCAATTTACTGAAAATAACGATGCTGCTAAGCCAACGATTGATCAGAAAAACGCGAATTTTCTCAACAAATCTGTACCGCATTCTTCAAGAGTAATTTTGCCTACTAAAAACGTTCTGAGTGAAATCAATATAAAAATGCCACAGGTAAACTGTACTACTGATGGCAAAAATCCAAAACATCAAATACGTCATGAGGAATATGAATTTAAGTTGAAAGGTCCAAAGGAACAGAATTCATTTAGTTCTAGGAATAAAAATACAAGTAATTTGATATCTGTAGACAATGCAGAAGAGCTTGTGTCAGATTCATCTAAAAAAATGTATAATTTATTACACGACCAATATGACACGCTGCTTACATCTCAAAAATCGATTTGTAATCACAAACAAACAGAGATTCAAAAAGTTCCTGAGGCAAATTTTTTCCAAGAAGCATTTTCCAGCAAGGGCAAATATGATGATATTGATGAGGCAGTTCCGAAATTTGCAGCTGTAAGTATATTTCAAACTGCCCTGTATGGGATAACTTATTGAGGTGTACGATATTCAATTTAAGTAGCTTCAACAAAATTAGAACTATAAATGAATCGATGAGTGTTAAGACCCCACATGTGAAAGAGAAAAATTTTCAGCGTACATACTTTGACATTGTTTTATGTAAGAATATGTAAGGCGTCAAGTGAATAAAACTTCAGCATTATGTGGGTACTACGTTATTTACATATTTGAACTGTGTATTTCGTTATGTAAGGAACAGATACTAATTTATATTAGATTGTGTCTATTCGGGGGGACGAGTGTACGCGAAAGCTGAAATAGCGTACGCGAAAAAGGTTTCGGAAAACTTGCGTACGCGAAATCCAGTGAAGTTCTTTCCCCCGGGGCAGCTTCATTACGCATGATTAATTTAGCGTGCGCGAAATGTTGTAAACACCAACAAAATACCAAAAAGGAAAAATACATAAAACAAAAACAAGCTGTAAGGTTGGCTTGATTTATGTTTCAAGGCCCACACTGGTGTACATCAGACGCATTTGCCGACATCGATAAGAACTTAGGGGCTGTCCATGGCTTTTGCACTGGTACCAATAAGGGGTCGTTCAAGTATTACGTAAGCATGTTTAAGGGGGAAGGGGGCTCAATAATTGGCCAATTTTTGCTTATACAGGGGGTCAATAAAAATCTTACGTAAGACAAAAAAATAAAATTTTTTATGAAGTTAGTTTATTGACTGTTTTTTGCTAGTATAGTACTAATGAAAATACCAACGCGCTTTTTTTAATTGAAATATGATAAATTTATATTGAACAGTAATTTTTTTTTGCATTTTTTTTTTCAATAACAGACGCAAACAAGTGTTATCATGGAAATTGATTAAATATGTTTCGGCTTTTTCCACATACATACATATAAAACATGTAAAATAAACATGTATACATTGTATATAGCCTCATCAGATCAGTTTCAGTTAATTCTTGCCAGAAGCCACACTCACAAATTTTTAATTTTAAGTCTACGTCTAACCCTTATTATTAATTAGAAGTGAAAAGGATTTTCTTTATTTCCATATATGTAATTATGTTTGTCGCTCTGTCAATTCGCAACTCTTTGTGGTCTTTAGCATACCTCCCAAAAATCTGAAAACTATCATTTGAAAAATGTACATAAAAAGCAGGTACTTAGAACTCAAAAAGTTCGTCCAACGCGTATTGCCGCTCAACGCGCTCGAGAATCAATCTGCACAATAAGAGATGCAGCTGGGAACGAGGACATTGAATGGTTACACGAAGATGACGTTTATATTTCAACTGCTTCAATGAATCTAAGCCTAACTTGCACAAAAAAAAAAAAAAAAAAAAAAATATGGAATGAACTTTTTATTTGTTATACGCAGTCTTATTTATTTTTCAATGCTGAATCCTGCTTTCTCAGAATTGTCAAAAACGTGCAGAATTACGTGATATCCTTGCTATTTTCAGGCTTATGGCGTAGCTACAGGAAAAGGTGAAATTCCGTTCACACTTTTCCTTATCAAAATATAGCATCGAACTTTTCCAATACGTTGCTTTCCGAGTTTTGATCCGTTGAAGTGAGCTATTTCAACCCCCTTACAAATTACGGAATAGTATCGAAAAACCGATTTATGGCCAAAAAAATAAAAAGTTAATTCCATTTTTTTTGTTATGCCTGTGTTATTTAAATGGATACGAAGTCCGTGAACAGTAAACTATTCTTAATTTTATGTTTTTCTTCAAGTGCTATTCCTTTAATTCTAAGAATTGTTTAGTTCCTAAATTCTAAATTTGAAAAAAATGCTCACGTGTTTATAGCGGGAGGGAGGTGTTTACGTTTTGCTTATATGATGGGAAGGAAAATATGCATACATATTACTTGAATAGGGGGCTGTTCGGTTACCGTCACTTAATGTTAGAGGGCGTCACGTTTTGTTACATAGGAGGGATGGGGGTTAATTTCAGCGAATTGTAAGGTCACGAGGTTTATGGACAGCAAGCCCTTATATATTCGTGTCAGCCTAGATTTGTTTAGAATCAAAGCAAAAGAGAAATGAAATAGCCGCAAAAGTTATAATTTTTTGTTTTCCTTTGTGCATCGCCCTGTTGTAACTCTTTGATATACTTTTCTTGCATAACATCTTTCACGTAGGGGGTTAGTCGATGTCGCACAGTATGAGACTTTGCCAATCCAGGACGTCAAAATTCAATTTTAGCCGTAGTTACAAAGATATCGAGTTGAAATTTTGTATATGAACTTTAATTTTTTATGCGGAGGTTTGGTTCAGAGATGGAACAAATCGGACAACATCTACTTGCACCTCCCATACAAATGTGCGTTTTTTTTGTATAAAAAAATTGGTTGTCATGAAGATATCGACTTGAAAATTTGTATTAACCATTTCAGTAGTAACTGAATACTACTGACAAAAAATGGGCGTAATTAAAAAAGTGAACAACCTAAGTAAAAACAAAATTGGTTTTTACATTTTTTCAAAAATTTTTTCTCCAACTTAGCAGAATTGTCATATACGTTTATAGTCAGGCAGCCATTAGGGCCCTTGGTTCCAATATTACTAAGTCTCGTTTAGTCCTTAGCTGCAGAAAATTCCTATGTGAATTATGGCAGTGTTGAATGGTCTCTTGACCGTCGAATGTATCTTCACTAATAACGCACTTCTAAACTCCTTTTGAATAAAAACGCATCACTTCACAAATCAAAAGACAATTTTATTAACTCTAAATTAAGCTTATATAGTTTACAAATCTTGGTCTCGAATAACAATCTTGAACAATACAATGATCTCGATAATACAATTCTGCTTATCTCACTATTTTATCTTGGAGGTCGGAATGTATCATATCTATGGTTGAACTCTTCGTGGTCAACCAAAAGATATGCCTAAAACTATGCCATATTATAGATCACGGTGGTTTTTAAAAAATTTCAACTTTTTGAAATACCACCCGCGATTTTTTTCGGGGATAGTGTTGGGGGATCCTTCTAGTATCAGAATCCGGGAACCGCGAAATCGAACGTCCAGCCGTTTTTTTTTTTTCGACATTTTAGTTTTTTTTACAATTTTTGAGAATGTCTCGGATTTATATACATATTATGTACACATATATATGTATATACGTACATATATATACTTGTTTATGTATATATGTGTAATATATATATATGTATATATATATACATACACACATACATACACACATACATACATATGAAAGGTATCGTTTCCGCACCATTTATTTTTTAAAAAAATCGGTTTTTTCGTATATAAAAAAACACAAACAAAAACCGGATACAGCAATAGTCATTAAAGATGTGATTTTTGATGCTTAATCCGAAACTGGTCTTAGAATTGCTCTATTACTTCTGGACTTTGAGATATCCTTACATAAATGTTTAAAGGACACCATTTTTTTCCTATTTTTGAAGTTATATAACAAGATAAGGTAATATTATGCCGTAAAATCTGGTATGGCAGTTAATAGCCCTAGTTTTTTTCTTGAAAACTCAATCAAACCGATAACGATATCCTTTTTTTTTGTCGGAGATATCTTTACCTTAAAAGTTAAAAAAGTGCAAAAACACGATTTTTGGCTATATTGGATGTTATATGCAGGACACACAAAATTCTTATGTGAATTTCTATTGCCAGAAGCATTTAGTACTTTCTTTTGGCTTTCAATTGAGCTATTAAATAATCCTCTGCAATATTCCTCTACAAAGTTATGACCATTTAAAAATTACATTATGAAGTGCAAACTCACAGGGGTGCCACTAAAATATAGTGTACGAGTATTTCTTACATACGTATTGCTGCAACATGTCGTCTGAAAATAGTCATAACTTTTAAGAAAACTATTACAAGAGACCACTTGTTAGCTCATTTTGAAGATAAAGAATGGTTTTAAATGCTTCGGTTGTTAAAAAAGAGCAGACAAATTTCGTCCGTACTGTATACAACCTCAAATATGGCCGAAAACCGAGATTTTTCGCTTTAAGTTTCATGGTGTGATTTTAAAGTTAACATAACTTTACAGAGAAATATTGCAGATGAACATTTAATAGCTCAATTGAAAGCCAAAAGAAAGTACTAAATGCTTCTGGCAATAGAAATTCACATAAGAATTTTGTGTGTCCTGCATATAACATCCAATATAGCCAAAAATCGTGTTTTTGCACTTTTTTAACTTTTAAGGTAAAGATATCTCCGACAAAAAAAAGGATATCGTTATCGGTTTGATTGAGTTTTCAAGAAAAAAACTAGGGCTATTAACTGCCATACCAGATTTTACGGCATAATATTACCTTATCTTGTTATATAACTTCAAAAATAGGAAAAAAAATGGTGTCCTTTAAACATTTATGTAAGGATATCTCAAAGTCCAGAAGTAATAGAGCAATTCTAAGACCGGATTCGGATTAAGCATCAAAAATCACATCTGGAATGACTATTGCTGTATCCGGTTTTTGTTTGTGTTTTTTTATATACGAAAAAACCGATTTTTTTTTAAAATAAATGGTGCGGAAACGATACCTTTCATATGTATGTATGTGTGTATGTATATATATATACATATATATATATTACACATATAAACATAAACAAGTATATATATGTACGTATATACATATATATGTGTACATAATATGTATATAAATCCGAGACATTCTCAAAAATTGTTAAAAAAACTAAAATGTCGAAAAAAAAAACGGCTGGACGTTCGATTTCGCGGTTCCCGGATTCTGATACCAGAAGGGTCCCCCAACACTATCCCTGAAAAAAATCGCGGGTGGTATTTCAAAAAGTTGAATTTTTTTAAGAACCACCGTGAGATGCCACAATAATGTAACATGTAATATTTAAGAGATGCTTTAACTCAGCATCGCATGTGGCTTTAACCCACAACAGCAGCTATGTAATCATACAATATGTTGGGTTCCCGGACACAGCAATTTCGTTGGCAAAGAAAACGCAGACGAACTTGCTAGGAAACGCATATTTTGATACCGCTTGCATTAATTAGAGCCAACATTGACTTTAAATGTATTTTGTGGGCTAATTTCAGATGGTCAAACTTAACAACATGTTCTACGTCGAGGGCGATATGGCCACTTTATAACGCCTATAGAACACGTAAAATTATCTCATTAGATAGAAGAAGTCGCAGAATTTTAAATGGTGTCATTACAGAACACTATTTTATAAGCAAATACGTCTCTAGATTGGGACTCACTGACGTAGGAGATCTTTGTAGAAGTTGTAAAGATCTTGACTTCGAAGAATCAATTTTTCATTTCCTTTGTGAATGCTCAACACTGGCTACCCGATGCTACAAGGTTTTCGAAAGCCCTTTTGGGAATTTATAAAAATTTATAGGTTGACAACGAAGTCATAATCCGGGTATAAAATGGGTCCAACTGCGGCCTAAGTTATGATGACATCTGTCATCTCCTGTGCTAACCTAACCTAGCATGAATAACTTTTTATCAAATATTTAAATCCTTCAAACCCGGGTATATTCACTTTGTCCTTCCGTATATAACGCTGAGATGGAGGCGTGGTAGGTATGGTGAAGTATATATAAGTAGTCGATAAAGCCATGTTCGTCTGTCTGTCTATGGAAATCATTTTACTATTTTTTTGGATGCAAGATAATTCGATGAAATTTGTACATCGACTCCCATCAAAAAAGTTAGCTCTTGGGCAGAGATGGGCAAAATTGTAACTTTTTGTTACTGATACTTTGTTACTTTTGTATCAAGTATCAACAATTTTTTTAGTTACTTGTTACTTTTGTATCAGTATCAAAAAAAAATGTTGTTACTTGATACAAAAGTAACAAGTAACTAAAAAAATTTTTGATACTTGATACAAAAGTAGCAATCTCATGAGTAACTATTGTTATTGATACATATATGTATAAATTTACATTTTTAATGGTTTTCAGGACTGCCAACTGTTATTTATTTTTATTTTGGTTAAATGGAACTTTTTAAATTTAATTAAAAAAAATAAATTTAGGTCTTAAAAAATCCAACACATATTTTTAGGGTTGCCACCTGGTTATTTTCTGGAATTTTGCTAAAATCATACTTTTTGTGGCTTAATTCAAATTTTTACTTTAGGACACGCTCAAATAAATTTTTTTAAAACTATACAAAAACTTTTAGGGTTGCCACCAGATTTTTTTTGTAAATTTTGCTTAAGCCATATATGTATTTAGAAAAAAAATTTAATTTTAGTCTTAAAACGCTTAGATAAACTTTTTAAAAATCAAGCACATTTTTGGGGTTGCCACCTGGTTTTTTAATGAAATCAAAATTTTCTTTCAAAAAATTCCTTAAAACACCATTTTCTCTCTATAAATTAACATATTGGGTCCAAAAACAACGAAACAAAAATTTAGGGTTGCCATATTAGGGTTGCCAGACGTTTTTTCGCAAAATTGCCTATCTTTGTCAACTTTCTTTATTGAAAAGTTATAAGATCGACCCAAAAACTCATAGTAAATTTTTAGGGTTGCCACCTGGTTTTTTTAATAAAATCAAAATTTTCTTCCAAAAAATTCCTTAAAACAACATTTTCTCTCTATAAATTAACATAACAGGTCCAAAAACAACGAAAAAAAAATTTAGGGTTGCCATATTAGGGTTGCCAGACGTTTTTTCGCAAAATTGCCTTTCTCTGTCAACTTTCTTTATTGAAAAGTTATAGGATCAACCCAAAAACCCATTGTAATTTTTTTAGGGTTGCCACCTGGTTTTTTTAATAAAATCAAAATTTTCTTCCAAGAAACTCCTTAAAACAACATTTTCTCTCTATAAATTAACATATCGGGTCCAAAAACAACGAAAAAAAAATTTAGGGTTGCCATATTAGGGTTGCCAGACGTTTTTTCGCAAAATTGCCTTTCTGTGTCAACTTTCTTTATTGAAAAGTTATAGGATCAACCCAAAAACCCATTGTAATTTTTTTAGGGTTGCCATCTGGTTTTTTTAATAAAATCAAAATTTTCTTCCAAGAAACTCCTTAAAACAACATTTTCTCTCTATAAATTAACATATCGGGTCCAAAAACAACGAAAAATATTTAGGGTTGCCATATTAGGGTTGCCATATTAGGGTTGCCAGACGTTTTTTCGCAAAATTGCCTTTCTTTGTCAACTTCCTTTATTGAAAAGTTATAGGATCAACCCAAAAACCCATTGTAATTTTTTTAGGGTTGCCACCTGGTTTTTTTAATAAAATCAAAATTTTCTTCCAAGAAACTCCTTAAAACAACATTTTCTCTCTATAAATTAACATATCGGGTCCAAAAACAACGAAAAAAAAATTTAGGGTTGCCATATTAGGGTTGCCAGACGTTTTTTCGCAAAATTGCCTTTCTGTGTCAACTTTCTTTATTGAAAAGTTATAGGATCAACCCAAAAACCCATTGTAATTTTTTTAGGGTTGCCATCTGGTTTTTTTAATAAAATCAAAATTTTCTTCCAAGAAACTCCTTAAAACAACATTTTCTCTCTATAAATTAACATATCGGGTCCAAAAACAACGAAAAAAAAATTTAGGGTTGCCATATTAGGGTTGCCAGACGTTTTTTCGCAAAATTGCCTTTCTTTGTCAACTTCCTTTATTGAAAAGTTATAGGATCAACCCAAAAACCCATTGTAATTTTTTTAGGGTTGCCACCTGGTTTTTTTAATAAAATCAAAATTTTCTTCCAAGAAACTCCTTAAAACAACATTTTCTCTCTATAAATTAACATATCGGGTCCAAAAACAACGAAAAAAAAATTTAGGGTTGCCATATTAGGGTTGCCAGACGTTTTTTCGCAAAATTGCCTTTCTTTATCAACTTTCTTTTTTGAAAATTTAAGGGATCAACCCAAAAACCCATTGTTATTTTTTAAGGGTTGCCACCTGGTTTTTTTAAAAAAAATCAAAATGTTCTTCCAAAAAATTACTGAAATCAACATTCTCTCTTCATAAATTGACATCTTGAGTAAAAAACAAGGAAAAAAAAATTTAGGGTTGCCATATTTTTTGTTCTGTTATTTTTAGACCCACTGTGTCAATTTATAGAGTGAAAATGTTGATTTAAAGAATTTGTTCGAAGAAAATTTTGATTTTATTAAAAAAACCAGGTGGCAACCCTAAAAAAATTATGATGGGTTTTTGGGTTGATATAAGTTTTCAATAAAGAAAGTTGACAATGAAATGCAATTTTGGGAAAAAACGTCTGGCAACCCTAATATGGCAACCCTAAATTTTTGTTTCGTTGTTTTTGGACCCAATATGTTAATTTATAGAGAGAAAATGTTGTTTTAAGGAATTTTTTGGAAGAAAATTTTGATTTTAATAAAAAAACCAGGTGGCAACCCTAAAAATTTACTATGAGTTTTTGGGTCGATCTTATAACTTTTCAGTAAAGAAAGTTGACAAAGAAAGGCAATTTTGCGAAAAAACGTCTGGCAACCCTAATACGGCAACCCTAAATTTTTGTTTCGTTGTTTTTGGACCCAATATGTTAATTAATAGAGAGAAAATGGTGTTTTAAGGAATTTTTTGGAAGAAAATTTTGATTTTATTAAAAAAACCAGGTGGCAACCCTAAAAATTTACTATGAGTTTTTGGGTCGATCTTATAACTTTTCAATAAAGAAAGTTGGCAAAGAAAGGCAATTTTGCGAAAAAACGTCTGGCAACCCTAATATGGCAACCCTAAATTTTTGTTTCGTTGTTTTTGGACCCAATATGTTAATTTATAGAGAGAAAATGGTGTTTTAAGGAATTTTTTAGAAGAAAATTTTGATTTTATTAAAAAAACCAGGTGGCAACCCCAAAAATGTGCTTGATTTTTAAAAAGTTTATCTAAGCGTTTTAAGACTAAAATTAAATTTTTTTTCTAAATACATATATGGCTTAAGCAAAATTTACAAAAAAAATCAGGTGGCAACCCTAAAAGTTTTTGTATAGTTTTAAAAAAATTTATTTGAGCGTGTCCTAAAGTAAAAATTTGAATTAAGCCACAAAAAGTATGATTTTAGCAAAATTCCAGAAAATAACCAGGTGGCAACCCTAAAAATATGTGTTGGATTTTTTAAGACCTAAATTTATATTTTTTAATTAAATTTAAAAAGTTCCATTTAACCAAAATAAAAATAAATAACAGTTGGCAGTCCTGAAAACCATTAAAAATGTAAATTTATACATATATGTATCAATAACAATAGTTACTCATGAGATTGCTACTTTTGTATCAAGTATCAAAAATTTTTTTAGTTACTTGTTACTTTTGTATCAAGTAACAAAATTTTTTTTTGATACTGATACAAAAGTAACAAGTAACAAAATTTTTTTTTGATACTGATACAAAAGTAACAAGTAACTAAAAAAATTTTTGATACTTGATACAAAAGTAACAAGTAACAAAAATGTATCAAGTTACAAAAGTAACTAGCTGTGCCCATCTCTGCTCTTGGGATTGAAAATGAGCCAAATCGGTCAACGGACACGCCTACCACCCATACAAAGTAAAAATTTAAAATGCAATTTTATGAGCATTAGGGTGTCCGTTATTTACCAAGTTTATTGTTTTCAAGAAGGGACCCCTCAAAATGACGGGCGTAATGGCCAGTAATCAGATAAAAACAGAAAAATTTCAAAAGCTTCCAGAATGGCGTGCTGCTTTTGAAATTCCTTTTTTTATACAAAAATGTGTGGGGAAAAGTCGTCTTCACTCGGTGTTTTCCATCATATTAAAGTCTTATCAAATTATAGAAAAATTCTAGAATTGAGGTTATTTTAAGTAATTCATGCATAAAAAAATTCTGTTGAATTCAAAATCATAGCTGGTTCCGTTCTTGTTTTATTACCCTGAGCAATGGACTCCAATGGGTCTAAATTTGAAAAATTGTATAAAAAAACTGAAAATTGGGTGCATGTCTCTAAAGTAAAAAAATGCAAACCGGAAAGTCATAGCTGATCTCCTCCGCACGGTGATACGGAAGAAAATTATTTACGTATAAAAGTGTCGCTAAAATCGGTTGATATGAAAAATTTTGTTTTTTTTTGCTGATTCAGAATCTGTTTTTAGCGAAATCTTATCAGATCCCTTTCAAAAGTTATACTAAAAATACCTTTTAATAAGTATTTTTGGAATTCTTCAATTAAAAATATGTTGTTACATTTGCATAAGGTTACGAAGCTTCTGGGAGGTAATAGGGGAGGCCTAGGTTTACAAAAAATTGCATCCGGAGGGGGATCTGAAATATACCCCTAAGGAGTTATAGGGTTAAAACTGATTTTCTGCCTCTTTTTAGAAAAAAAAATTTTCTTGGATCACCCTAACGTTTTAGGGAAAACATTTCTATGGCAAAGATTTAGCTAATTGTAAGAGCTTTCAGACAGTGTATATGGTTTATAGGATTTAAAAGGATTTCGCAAAGTTATGGACCTTTAAAAATGATATTTTAATTTTTTTCCCCATTCGACTTTGATGGCCATTTTAGTATGAAAGAGTTCCTATTAATATAGCTTTTTGTAATTCTTTTTGAAATGTTCGTTAAATATCCTTTAATCCGATAGTACATTTGTCATACCATTTTTTTTGATTGAGGTTAGACAACAATACTTTTCTATGTAACACACGGGTTACTCGCATGCGTTGCGCTGCATATGATGTAGTGCACGGTGATAAAATTATTTACGTATAAAAGTGTTGCTAAAATTGGTTTGGATGATAAAATTTATTTTTTTTGCTGATTCAGAATCTGTTTTTAGCGAAATCCTATCAGATCCCAATTAAAAGTTATACTAAAAATACCTTTTAAAAAGTATTTAAAGGAATCCTTCATTTAAAAATATGTTATGTTACATACATACAATTATATATAGATACATATATTGGGTGTACAACTTAAAAATCGGAATTTGACGGTGGATGTCCGTACTAATAAATATCGTGAAAGCTCGAACTTTATATATATGTTATTTTGAAGGTACATTTGACAGCTGTCAAAATCAGTCAACAAAACAATTTTATCTTGTGTGCATCATTATTATTTTTCACGATGAATAACTTCGAAAATTGGAGAAAAAGACAGCATTTGCGGGAGGTTCTGTTGGGTAATTTTTTTGCAAAGAAAACTGCTGCGGAAAGTCATAGTTTGCTTGTAGAAGTTTATGGGGACTATGCTCCAGCTGAATCAAGCTGTCATGAGTGGTTTCGACGGTTTAAAAGTGGTGATTTTGATGTCGAAGGCAAAGAACGTCCTGGTCAGCCGAAAAAGTTTGAGGATGAAGAATTGGAGGCATTACTCGATCAAGATTCATGTCAAACGCAAGAACTTGCAGAACCATTGGAAGTTGATCGAGCAACAATTTCCAGACGTTTGAAAGCCTTGAGAATTTTTCAAAAGATGGGAAATTGGGTGCCATACGAGTTGAAGCCAAGGGACGTCGAACGCCGATTTTTGATGTCCACAATGCTGCTTGAACGCCACAAAAGGAAGGGTTTTTTGCATCGTTTTGTCACTGGTGATGAGAAGTGGATCCATTACGATAATCCCAAGCGCAAAACAGCGTATGTCAAGAAAGGTGAGGCCGGCCCATCACAGCCGAAGCCAAATATTCACGCTTCGAAGGTAATGCTCTGTATTTGGTGGGACCAGCTAGGTGTGATCCATTATGAGCTGTTGCCAGGTGGCCAAACCATTAATGCTCAACTCTATCGTCAACAATTGATCCGATTGAAGCAGAAAATCCAGGCAGAGCGGCCAACGTATGCGACCAGACACGAGTCAATCATTTTCCACCACGATAACGCTCGGCCACATATTGCTGCCCCAGTCAAAAATTATCTGGAAAACAACGGATGGGAAATTTTGCCTCACCCGCTTTATAGCCCAGACCTTGCACCATCTGACTACCATTTGTTTCGACCGATGCAGAATGCCCTATCAGGAATACGGTTCACTTAAGTTCAAGATATAGAAAATTGGCTCGATTCATTTTTGGCCGCCAAGCCGGCGCAATTTTTTTGGGATGGAATTCATAAATTGCCTGAAAGATGGGGAAATGTTGTATCTTCCAATGGACAATACTTTGAATAAAATATATTGTAACATTTTTCCACAATAAAGCATCAAATTTCGCTAAAAAATTCCGGTTTTTAAGTTGTACACCCAATATGTTGTATATATATGACAAATGTACTATCGGATTAAAGGATATTTAACGAAGATTTCAAAAAGAATTACAAAAAGCTATATTAATAGGAACTCTTTCATACTAAAATGGCCATCAAAGTCAAAAAACGGGGAAAAATATTAAAATATCAATTTTAAAGGTCCAGAACTTTGCGGACTCCTTTTAAACCCTATAAACCATATACACTGTCTGAAAGCTCTTACAATTAGCTAAATCTTTGCCATAGAAATGTTTTCCCTAAAACGTTAGGGTGATCCAAGAAAATTTTTTTTTCTGAAAAGAGGCAGAAAATCAGTTTTAACCCTATAACTCCTTAGGGGTACATTTTAGACTCCCCTCCGGGTGCAATTTTTTGTAAACCTAGGCCTCTCCTATTACCTCCCAGAAGCTTCGTAACCTCATGCAAATGTAACAACATATTTTTAATTGAAGAATTCCAAAAATACTTATTAAAAGGTATTTTTAGTATAACTTTTGAAAGGGATCTGATAGGATTTCGCTAAAAACAGATTCTGAATCAGCAAAAAAAAAAAACAAATTTTTTCATATCAACCGATTTTAGCGACACTTTTATACGTAAATAATTTTCTTCCGTATCACCGTGTTCAGGAGATATTGAATAAGATATTTTTTTAAACGATTTTTATTAAAATATGGAATTTTTCCGTATTAAAAAAAAAAAAGAACAACTACATGCAAAACTAGTAATATAACTGCAAAACTTGCAAAAAAAAGCATTTTTTCAACATTTAGGTTAGGATATTTTAAAATCCAGACGTGAGAGAGCAATTCTGCGATTGAATTCAGATTCAGCATCAAAAAGTACATCCGAAATGACTAGTCTTGCATATGTTTGTTCTTTTTTTTTTTCAATACGCAAAAATTTAATTTTTTAATAAAAAGCTTAAAAAAAATATTGGTTAAAATAACAATATCTCCTGAAAATCAGCTATGACTTTCTTACTCTAGAGACATGCACCTAACTTTCTCAGTTTTTTAAACAGTGTTTTTAATACTTTTAGGATAATAAACGTCTAAAGTGACTATTTCGCGTTTTATTTTTCACGATTTTTTTACGATTTTTTTCGATATATGGAAATTCTAGTACAATTTTCAAAATGAGATATTTTAAAAACGTTTTAATTTTTTCTCCACAGTGCTCAGAAAACTCAAATGAAAAACTTTCTATAAGAATTTCAACTCAGCAAGCACTTTTAGGTCGAACGATCCATTCCACTACCGTGATATGTTATTGTATAGAGATTTACAAATATATTTTTTTGGTATAGCGTGAATTGGGGCGGAGGCAACACAATTGATTTGAAAAATTTGTTATTTTGCTATTACAAAACTTTCTAACTCACAATTCATGTTTTATTTCAAAAATGTAACGTATTTTCATTTCTTTTTAGGATAATCTGGTTTTCCGTATCGATTTTCCCAATAACACCGTTATGTTTGGTCAGAAAATACTTCCATACAAATTACCAAATGACTTAAAAAAAGGCTCTATTATTGGTATATTTATATCCGAAGTAAGTAGGAAGTAAATAAAATCATTTATAAATGTTACTAATAAATTTAACATCCAGATCCACAACCCATTTAAGTTTTGGTTTCATATCCATAAGGAAAATCATGAACTAGATCTGCTTATGCATCATATTGAGTAAATATGCTAGAAAATATTTATGCTAGGGTTGTTTTTTTTTTATTTTTTCTCGGGCCCGTAATATTTAGTATATATCTAGGGAATATTTACAAAACTTCATCTTCGTAGCTCTATCCTACCATGTGGACGGGACAAACACGTAGTTTTATTTCCATGTACATAATGGGAATAAAACTGTTTTTATTCAAACGTGTATAACTCAAGAAAACTTCAAACTGTCAATGCAGCGTTTTGTAGAATAATAACCTTTTTACAAATACTTAGATGTTAAGTACTGAATTAATTATTTTGACAGATGTGTTGTGTTTAATAATGAAATTTTTTGACTTATGCTTCTTTGAGTAAAAACATAATTCTCTCCATTGAAAATAAAACACCCTAGTTGATAATTATAAGTGAAAGTATTCTCTGTAGATATAATACTAAAATATAGGCCAGTGGAATCGAAAAAAAAAAAAAAATACCCTATTACATAAACACATAATATTATTTAACTAAACTTAACCCATTAGGCGATTCTACATGTCTCTCGAACAAGATGAACTTATAATACCAGAAGAGTGCCATTCACGCGGTCAAATATGTGCAGCTTTATACAATGATTTATGGCATCGCGCAGAAATAATAGCGGAACCAATAAATATGAAGACAAAGGTTTTACTTCTTTTACAACTAGCACAGTATTTTCATCGTAATATTTTAAATATTTAAGGTTTTCTTTCTGGACTACGGCACAGTATCAGAAGTAAATTCTGACGATATTAAGTATTTAGCCGCGAAGTTTGCTACAATTCCCTCTCAAGCAATTCGCGGTTCTTTGTCACATATCAAACCTCGTGGATTACATTGGAGTCATGCAGCTACAAAATACTTTTTATCCTTGGTGTGCGAATTGATGCTCTATGCACAAGTGGCCGATGTAGATCAACAAGTAAGACAACTTTCTTTTTAAACTTCACACATAGTACTTAAGCATGCTATTCTCCTTTATTTCGCGGGATACTCCTTTTTTCAACTCCCAAAAACCTATCCCATGAAAATTTTCAAAATCCTTTTTTGTTTTGGTGCATTCGAATTTTTCGAAATAAATCACGTTAAAAGAACCAAATTTTAAAACACAAAAAGTTTTAGAAAATTTTTTTGCCATCAGTGTTTTCTTAATTTAAAAGAAAAAAAATAAATAAATAATGAAACCTTAAGGTAAATGCAAAGCAATACCGAAAAGTATCCGTTTTTAAAAAATATGAAGTCGGAAAGTGTCTAAACATACTGCTGCTTTAAACGCGGCTTCTTTGAGTATTATGTCGTATTTTTACGTACCAAACCATCAACGCAAACCACAGTTTCAAGTCATTAGACTATGCGACCAAAATCTATTAAAATTTGTTTTAAATTGAAAAATTTTTCGTGATTCCGAACGAATTGCCTAGCTATTGCCACCGGTGACTTTGAACCTTATGCAAAACAGGCTCCCAAACACGAATTGAAACAGTGCAACTATGTTACACGTACTCTTCGAACCACGGAAGCTTTAAAGTATTTTTAACGAATAAAATATAAATTTGAGGCTGAAAATTATTTTCGATGTCCTTTCAATATCCTTTTTTTTCCATTGCGATATCCCGCGAAATCACCAAATTTAGTGGACTTATCCTTTTCAGTAAAAAAAATATGTCATTATTGTTCATAGTACTTATATATCGATGCCTTAGATAGGACATCTCCACTTTTTGCGATTTTGAAATTTTTGCAGTTATGGTATCCTTATGATCTTCTTTATCGTGTGGAAAACTGTGGGATGTCAAAATATCACTAAAACACCGAAATATTCGAGAATTAAAAAAATTCTATCCTAGTTATTTTTTTGAAGAGCTCAAACGTCTCCATTTTCTTACTACGTTTAGGCATTTTTTTTTATACTTCGTATCTTTTCGCCTCAAATTTTGACCAATAGTTCTTAATTACTGTTATTTTCACATCAAATCTCATCATTACTCCTAGCTATAGGTGATTTCACTAAGTATAACATTAAATGTGTTTTGCTTATATGGGACGTGTCACACCGACTGGTGATATTTTGCCAACTTTTATGGTGGACATACCTTACTTTAAGAGAAGCCCCTATATATAGAGAATTTCAAAAATATTAAGGGAGTGTATCCGGTATGAGACAGTCGATTTTTTCTATGGTGCAAAATTAATATTGCCAATCTGACTACTGTCGAACTGTCCTCTTACTATGACCAAGTTTTTAAGCCAACACCGGAGTGAAAAGATCTATTGCTTAACTTAGTTACACACCTTAGGTCGTAACTCGACTGTAAAAAGTTTTTATGATCTGTTTCAAAGTGTTATATTTGTGATTTAATCAACTGAAAATGGGAAGTGTCATGCGTTAGCATTTAGTGTTTTACATCTACTTTGTGATACGATGTGGGTTTGTGCAAATATAAATGGTTAAAACATTATTGGTGTTTTATTTCGTATTTTCTAATCTAATTGCATTTTAAAGGTGTCCTATGGGACAGGGTATGCCCTGATCTAAAATTTGTAACGATATGGACATTTTTTCTTTCGAACCAAAATCTAGTACAACTATTAAATATCAATATTAATGTAACAAAAAATGAATAAAAGTTTGTGCTAACACACAGTCATGGGGTTTTTATTTCATATTTTTTGATTTTCATCTCATTTTTCCAGGCGTCTCATACCCGGATACAAATTTTTAAATTGCGAAAAACTTGTACTTAGAAAATTGGCCATAACTTTTGCATGTGATGAAATAACTTTTGAACGGTTTGACCAGTAAAAAGTTATGGCTCAAAAACGAAACCCGTCTCATACCCAGATACACTTCCTTACTTTATTAGTTCTTTTAGTCTAACGTACATGCTTTAATTTTTCTTTCCTTTTTTCGAGTTATCCGAACTTAATTACATACCACATATAAATCCTGGCATTCAGAAGTAATACCTCCTAAGCTCCCAAGAAGTCATTGGAGCATTTTTAGAGTTAAATTAAGTCAAATTGTCCCAACAGTAAAAAAAAGTTTTTGGTCCATTACAAGGTATTGACAGTTCAATACCCCTCAAAAAAATTTTATCACGTAAGGTTTGCAAAATTTGACCAGTAAATTTTGAATTGCCCGCACAATTTTAGAAAAAATACCTCTTACTAATAAGAAACTATAGAAATTAGGCTTAAAATTATATTAAAATATACTTTTAGTAAAATGATTGCATATGCCGCTTTTAGTACAGTAAAGTTGTCAAAAAATGTATGAAGACCTAGAAAAAATTGCGCACTGCCATTTTTTTTTGCTTAATGTTTTAAGGACCACTATAGAAGCTTATCGTCAAAAAGGTGACCTCCCCACCCTTGCGCATTAGCCGCCATCTTGAAATATGTTTGATTCAATTTATCTCGTTTCCTGTTGGTCGGACAGAAAAAATTTTGAACAAAAATTACGGGCAATAAAATTCTACGTTTTTTTGATCTGGGACGCGTTATCATAAGTTGATATTTAGAGCGTTAGAGGCCGCCAAAGTTACAAAAAAATCAATCTTTTCCATTTGCACCCACTGGGTGTTGATTTTTCAAAAAGTTGTGATAACATAATTTGTAGCGCTTGCAAAAACAAGCAAAATAGTGTTTAAATAAAGTGATTATCTCAATTGGTTCTCGAGTTATAGTACAGTAACAATGTCCTAAAATGTACGTAAAAATGTAAAAAGACCTAGAAAAAATTGCGCACTGCAATTTTTTTCCCTAATGCTTTTAGGACCACTGTAGAGGCTTAAAACCAAAAAGGTGACCTCGCCCCCTCTGCACTTCAGCCGCCATCTTGAAATATTTTTCATTCGATTTATCTCGTTTTCTATTGGTCGCACAGAAAAAAATTTTTGATCTGGGACGCGGTATCCATAAGTTGATATTCCGAACGGTAGAGGCGAACGGTTTTTTCCATTTTGACCCACTGGGTGTTAATTTTTCAAAATGCTGGGACCACAAAATTTGCAGCGCTTTTAAAAACAAGCAAAATAGTTTTTAAATAAAATTATTTTCTCAATTGCTCAGCATAGGCTTTAAATGTTGGCAATTATATGCGCCATTTTACTAAAAAAAAATAATTTAAAAAAACTATATGCCAGAAACAAAGTGTTTCATTTGAACATTGATATGAAAAATTTAAAAAATTAATAGCCTTATCGTGTATGACGAACGAATCGTTTTACTGATTTTCAAATGCTTATATCCTCCAAGTTAACAGATGATTTGAAGTTTATGCTTACAAACCTTATTCTTTGAACTAAAATGAACGCTTAGGTTCTAAATAAAAAGTTTTAATAAGTTGATATTAATGAGTGAAAATCAGTCACTTTATTCGTTCGTCATACATGATAAGGCTATAAAAAAATTTCAAACTTTTTCCTGCTATAACTCAGTTAATTTTGTTTGGAGCATAATCATTGGTCTACTCGTAAGAAGCGCCATTAATCACTCTTCTTAAACGTGGAAAAATAAAATCGATCGGACTTGGAGTCATACAAATATATTGATGTATATGAAGAGTAATTTTTCAAAAGGGCTTATAACCAAAACGAGGTAAAAGTAATATCATACCCATTATTTGCATAATAATCGGTTATTGGATAAATATGATTTTTTTAACTTAATCTCATTAATTCCACGCCATCAGGTAAATTTTTTGTGAAAACAGAACCCAATTTAATTAATTTACAACAAAGTATCAAGCAATCAATATTATGTCATTACTTCGTTGTCTTGGAATCACAAAAGGCCGGCCTAAAAATCAACGTATCCAAGACTAAAAGCATGAAGCTAAACGCAAGCAATGACATCACGTTTAAAGCTGGCAGTGATGACATCGGAAACGTCGATAGCTTCACGTATCTAGGCAGCATTATCTCCATGGATGGTGGAGCAAAAGAGGATATCAACTCAAGAATAGCAAAAGCAAAAGGCGCGTTTGCTCAACTGAACAAAATATGGTCTTCATCCGTTATATCCACCAAAACGAGAGTGCGCATTTTTGATTCGAATGTGAAGTCGGTTTTGTTATATGGGTGCGAAACATGGCTTGTTACTGAACAACTAACAAACAAGCTGCAAGTATTCGTCAACAAATGCTTAAGGCGTATACTAAAGGTTTGGTGGCCTCGCACTATATCAAATGCCGAGCTTCATCAAAAATGCAAACAGAAGGCTATAGCAAACGAGATCAAGCTGCGCAAATGGGGATGGATTGGTCACACTCTCCGGAAACCACACAGCGAAGTTTGTCGCCAGGCCCTTGAGTGGAATCCACAAGGCAGTAGAGGACGTGGTAGACCCAAAACCAACTGGAAAAGGTTGTTGGAAAAGGAAATCCAAGAATCGGGAAAATCGTGGCAAGAGATCAAAGTCATCGCAAGGGATCGTGACAAATGGAGAGATTTCATATTGGCCCTATGCTCCTCCTAGGAGTTAAAGGAGAATATATACATACATACACTTCGTTTTGGTTATAAGCCCTTTTGCAAAATCATTCCTCATATGAAGCTATAACCTCGAAAATAGAAACTATCGAATAACTCTGGAACGACCCCACAAAAAAAAAAAAATAATTGCGATATTCGTGTTCAGCGACCTCAAATTAGTTTAGAAAAAATGGTAAGCAAAATGTTACAATTATTTTTAATTTTGTGTTGCATTCATTTTATAGTAGAGTTCCCAGAGAGTTAAAAACACTGTATACGTAGGACTTCTACAAGACCGCATGAAATTTAATTATTAAAAGTGGAATGCTTAGCTTAAAATATAAATAAAAAAGTTTACCTATTAAAAAGTTGTGATCTTTTTTGTAGTGCGGTCATTCGGTAGATTTACCTGGAAAGTTTTTCGAAGTTTTTTAAGCTGATTTTATCTTTTAAATTGTGATAATACATGAACGGAGCGTCGCAGCAATAAAACAAAAATACCAGCTTATAGGGAATTGTTTGTTTTACAAACAACATTTTGGTTTTTTTTTGTTCGACTTAAAGTTTAGGAGATATCTTTTGACAAACTTAAAATTTAGAAAAAAACTGTTTTTGCAAAATATTCCGAAACGATATGTCACAGAAAAAATTTTTTTCTTGGATTTTGCAGAACATGTAATTCTCTATGAATGTTTTTACCAACACTTTTTCCGTCCGACTTACCGTTCATGAGATATCGCGATTTGAAAATGAACATAGTTTTATGAAAAGTTTAACGCAGTAGGCCTCTTTGTTTTGCCTTTTTGGACAAAACACCGTAGTCGGTGTTGGAAACAACTTCAAGTACGAAGAAGTTTACTAGAATTTTTCTCTAGAAGTACCCGTTACAGAGATAAAAATAGTAATTTTAAATGTGTTTTACGATTATAATAAAAATTGGGGTAATCCATATTGGTTCAAAAGTTATTAACAATATAGTGATGTCGTGCAAGTCTTTTTTCAGCATTAGAGAAAAACCAGGCATCCTACGAAAAAAGTGTATATGGCATAAAATGCTTAGAATTATCCAATGAATATGTGTGAATTTTTTCAGAATTTTCTGAGACATTTTATAATTTTTCAAAAGGTCCGAAAAAAAAATTTTTGATATGTTCCAAAAAATCTCACACGTATTCCTTAGATAATTCTAAGCATTTTATGCCATATACACTTTTTTCTTAAAAGTCGTTGTTTTTCTCTAATGCTGAAAAAATACTTGCACGACATCACTATATTGTTAATAACTTTTGAACCAATATCGATTACCCCAATTTTTTTTCTGGAATATAGTTTCTTGTCAAGTGTAGAGTGCCTTCTAATTATTTATAGTTTTCTCAGAGGCGAAGAAATTGCTTTATTTTTATGTACCTTTTTGAAATAGGGATTTTCAATAATAAATGAAACATTTTTTTACAAATCAAAAACACCATTTTATTCCCCGACCTATGCTAAATATCTCTAAAAAAAAAACATTTTTACAAAATCTTTACTAGTTGTTATAAAACATCATTTTGTTAAAGCCTTTTTTACATTTAATTTCTTAGTAGCCCAGGAAAATAAGACGAAAAAAGAGCTTCTGTGCGAAAAAATTCCCAGTGGAAATTTTTCACCGGAATTGTCTTTATTTATGCATGATACACAAACTGTGAAAAGTCCATTGCAAAGTCGTGTGCGCATAAAAAGTTATTAAGGCTCAAAGGTCGCTAAAATCAGGTTTTTGCAAATATCTCGCTAATGCTAACTCTTACAGAAAAATGTTGGTCTCCAATTTAGTAGCACAGGAAATTTCCTACAAAAATATGTTAAAAGTATTTGCGTACGACTTCTAGTTTAGGAGATCACCCAATTTAAAAAGTTGCTAGCAGTTATGATATGAAATACTACCTATGAGTTCATATTAAAATATCTTACTTTTTAAATTGCAATAACTCTTCAATGAGAAGTTGTACAAACAAAATTAAAATGCCGTTTGAAAGATAATTTAATTTTCTATATACCGTACAGAAGATATTCCAAAAAAACCCTTAAAATGCCAAAAAACCGGTTTCTATTGAATATCTTCTATACGGTTACTTCTATGTGTACACATATCGCTTATTTTTTGTAGATCTTGTAATTCTCTACAAATTTGGTCTTATTACTTTTTATCGTAGTACTTACCAATTCGCAGATATCCTTAAAAAACCAGAAATTTCGAAGTCTTAACGGTTATTCAAGAATATTTTTAAGGTCATGAGCCGTTCGAAAAAAAAAATTTTGTACGGTATATAGAAAATTAAATTATCTTTCAAACGGCATTTTAGTTTTGTTTGTACAACTTCTCATTGAAGAGTTATTGCAATTTAAAAGTAAGATATTTTAATATGAACTCATAGGTAGTATTTCATATCATAACTGGTAGCAACTTTTTAAATTGGGTGATCTCCTAAACTAGAAGTCGTACGCAAATACTTTTAACATATTTTTGTAGGAAATTTCCTGTGCTACTAAATTGGAGACCAACATTTTTCTGTAAGAGTTAGCATTAGCGAGATATTTGCAAAAACCTGATTTTAGCGACCTTTGAGCCTTAATAACTTTTTATGCGCACACGACTTTGCAATGGACTTTTCACAGTTTGTGTATCATGCATAAATAAAGACAATTCCGGTGAAAAATTTCCACTGGGAATTTTTTCGCAGAAAATGTCTTATTTTCCTGGGCTATAGGTGGCTCACTTGAGAAATTTTTGCCCATATGAAACATTTATTATATCAAAGTGTTCGTATGGATCTCGGCTATAGGTTAAAAGGCAAGATGTGGATGAGACAAACAAAATCCCACCACCAAATGCTATAAAACTCAGTTAACTTACGAGATATATTGAAAAAAAAAACACATAATTCAAGGTGCAAAATTCAAACGGCCTTTTCTCGAAAACTAGAGCCAACTTGAACAAACTGAGCCAAATTTTCTTTTATTTTGGCCTATATTTTCACCCCGCAGCGTCAGATCCGAGTAAACTTTTGGCGACCAAATTTTGTTCCACAGTGTTAGTGGAATGCCTGAGACTTTTAACCTAGGATATTTATTAGAGTGAATGAATTTATATAGTTGAGGTGGGATTTTGTTTTTTATACCATAAAAAGAAAAGTTTACCAAAAATTTTTTTGTGCAATTGATTTATTCTTTATTTAAGCAATAACTTGTAGCATATCGTCGAAAAATGAATTTATTTAGTTAGAATTTTGGTTCTTAATCAAGGGTATTAGCACGCGAAATTTCCGGCTCTGGCTCGTCATAACCCTTCGAAATAGAATTTCCACTACAGATAAATTATTTAAAAAAAATTGCGTGCATACACAAAAAACTCAAAATCACCGAACCACAAAAAAACTAAAGATATGGGAAAGAGAAAAAAAAATTATAAACGCAAAGAAAAGTTTGGCACTGAACGTATTTTTAGATTTTTGTCCACGGATGTAATGTGGCAACATTTAGGCCCACCCTACCATGGGTCAATATTCCTGAAATAAGTTTCATTATATAAGTTCATTATTGACCCCCTTTAAATAGCTAAATTTCTTTAAGGCAAGGCTCGCTTGAAATCAAAACTAATTTTGAATTTAAGATTTCATTATTTATAACAATTTATTACTAAAAAAAAATTCAAATAATTCATTAAAGATAATGAATACAATAATTTTATGGCTAATTTTAAATATATGGTACCAATGTATGAATTGGCAATTATGGCAAAATATTAATAAAAAATGAAAAATATATTTTTAAAAAAAAAGTTTTAGATTTGTTTCTTTTTGCAAAATACAAAGTAAATAAAAAAAATATCAAAAGATAGCACTCACACATTTGTATATTCCAACAAGCACATTATCCCTCGATGAAAGATCTTTCAGCGTTGGTAGATGATGCTTCCAAAATTTCCTGTAATGCCTAACACTTCAGATTTTGCAAATTCAACTTTTGTTTGCTTAAATCAAATTAATAGTTTGCCATTAAAAATTACAGAAAAAAAATTAAGTTTGAGACGAATAATATCATTTATGCACTGTTAAAGAAAGAAAAATTATACACAAGCATACATTTATCGCATGCGATTTTTAATGATAGAATTTTGGCCTTGATTGCGGCTAACAGTTTCTATATACATACTTGGTGTATATGTCACAAAAGTAAATCTTGTAATTTTTCTTTCTTTAAATTCTTATTATTCACTAATTTGTAACACAATTTTCAATTATAAAACTAATATTTTTTTCGTTAAAAACTATGCAAAAAGTTGCAATACTTTACATTATTCCAAATTTTGATTTTCTGTTTGTTTTTTCTTATAAATTTTCACCTTTTTAGTTCTTTACTCTATTTTCCCGAGACCGCAAAAAAAATTAATTTAACGATAACCGATCTTTATGTTCTTTTTTTTTATTTTTAAAGTTAAAATTCAATTTCGATTAGCTTTAGTTATTGGAGTTTTTTAGCTAAAACTTAAACTTAACTTTTCGTGTTTTATAACGAAACACCAATCGTATGTATACCGCACTTTGATACTGAAATTCTGTATCAACGTTAATTTTGCGGTACCTGCTCGAGATCGCTATCGCTCAGCATACGGAGGTCTCTCGCTGGAAAAAGCTTTGGGACAGTTTAGGACACTTTTTATAGCTGTAGTTTCTGGTATACAGATATTGAGTATTTAGCATATGGTGCCAAACTATATTAAAAAAACGCAAAAAATTAAAGAGCATAACAGCAAAAAACAAAGGTTTTTTTAATTTTTTTTCTTTACCTCTTTTGGCACCGGACAATTTATATATTCATATATATAGGAAAAAAATGTGTGGCCTTCCAACAAATCTTAAGTTCATCGACCTAAGTGATTTCCAGGAAAAAATTAGTTTTGCCTTTTAAACTTTACTTTATTTGCTTTTGCAAGTGAATTAAAAATATGAAAAAAAAATATCAATTTTACGAAAATCTTTCGTTTAATTTTGATTGAATTAAAAGACTTTTGACTCGATTAAAAAAATTAAGTATTAAAGATTTTTTTTTTTTTGATATTAATTTAAATAAAATGAATTTTTTTGTAGAATATTTGAAGAAGACAAAAAAAAGTCTAACAAATATTTTTCTATCTTCAAAAAAAAAAATAAACTACAAAAAAAGTAGATTTTCGATAAAATAATTTTAACATAATCTTGTTCTTTCTATTTTTTTTTCCACTTGCGCAAGAAATTTAAAAGTTCAAAAAGAATTATTTTTAATTAAAAATTTACTCAAGTAAAATATGCTTTAAAACTCAAACTTGGATGAACTTACGATTTTTGATCTGCACCTCACCGTGATTTGATCAGAAAGAATTTTTCTAACATTAGGAAATAGGAAATTCGGCCATTTTCCGGTTGGGAAAGGAAAAGAAAATGTAATGCATAATATACATATTACCGACACTAACTAACAGTTTAGCGAGCACTGCGTTTTTCGTTTTTCTGCTAAAGACAGTTTGAATAAGATCGTGAATTTGCACAATCTGTAGAATTTTTATTTTTTTAATGGCAAGAAAATAAACTGAAATTAAATAAAATTTTGAGAGGCTACAAGCGCTATTACAAACTATATAAAGTTAATACATCACTAAATCCAAAATAGATGTAACATTTTGCAAACTATTTTTTCTAAACTAATTTAGAGTCGCTGAACTCGATAAACCCACTTATTTTTTATTTCTTTGGACCGTTCCCGAGTTATTCGGACATTTATATTTTCGAGATTATAGCTTCATATACATCAATATATTTGTAGAACGCCAAGTCCGATCGATTTTATTTTACAACGCTTACAAAGAGTGAGTAATGGCTCTTTTAACGATTATACCAATGATTATGCTCCGGACAAAATTAACTGAGTTATAGCAGGAAAAACTCAGATTTTTAAAAAATTTAAAAAATTTTTCATATGAATATCAAATGAAAAACTTAGTTTTTCGCATTTATTTATTTGAAAAAAATTTCTTTAAAAATTTTATTCAATGGCAAATTTGATTCCAAACATTTTAAGCCTAGTTTGAGCAAAATCGAATGCGATTTCTTAAAGATATTAAGGATTTGATGCAATAAGAATGATGAGAGCATTTTCAAAATGTTCAGCCTAAGTCAACAGATCCAATTTTTCATCTTCCACATCGGCCATTCTACACTCATTGAACATTTTAAAGAAGCTCTCATAATTTTTTGTAGAAGAACATTTCGGACCGGGTTGCAATTGCATCAAAAATATAAATTTTTGAAAGAAAACGATATGCCTTCATTGCACTAAAACCTTAATATCTTCACTAGCTATGGGCTAGTTTTTTAAAAATTAACTTTTTATACCCTGCGGTGGTTTTTTATGTGACGTTTGATGAAAAAGTAAGTGAGCCAAAATTTGGAGGGGGTGGGGTGGGTCTAACCCTTGTCGGATTTGAGTCAAAGTTCGAATTTCGGGGGAAAAATTTTGAAAAAAGCTTTCAACTGCAAACCAGTTATACTTACAGGCATAGAATGTATGACCAACCCCAATTATATTTTCTACCCCAACATTTTCACCAAACATACTTACCCCCTATCTCTACCCCTAAGGGTCGCTCCCATATAAGCCTTAATTTTCATGACATTTTTATAAAATCGACCTCCACCACCCCCAGGCTGCCCCTACATTGTTCAAAAGTATGACCTACCCCCATTATTTTTTCCACCCCATCATTTTCACGAAACATACTTACCCCCTATCTCCACCCCCTAGGGGTGCTCCCATACAAAAATACTCATATTTATGTTAATTAATAAACATTTTTTCTCTCATCAACCCTGCCCCCATAGTGCTACTTAGACTAGTTTGCAGTTAGAAGCTTTTTTCAAAATTTTACCCCCGAAATTCGAACTTTGACTCAAATCCGGCAAGCGTTAGACCCACCCCACCCCCTCCAAATTTTGGCTCACTTACTTTTTCATCAAACCTCACATAAAAAACCACCGCAGGGTATAAAAATCGAAAAATTGTTATTAAGCCCATAGCTAATCTTCACGAGATTTCATTCGATTTTGCTCAAAGTTAACTTAAAATGTTTGAAATTAAATGTGCCATTGAATTAAATTGTTAAAAATTTTTTTTTTAAATAAATATGTGCGAAAAACTAAGTTTTTCATTTGACGTTGGTATGAAAAATTTAAAAATTTTTTTAAAAAATCTAAGTTTTTCGTGCTATAACTCAGTTAATTTTATTCGGAGCATAATCATTGGTGTATCCGTTAGAAACGCCATTAGTCATTCTTTGTAATCGTGGCAAAAAACATATATTCTAAAGAATGGCATTCCGGTGAAGCAACAATGTTTCGCAACTTTATCTTGTGCACAAGTCCAGTTGGCCTAAAATTTCGCCGCACTAAATTGAAATTTTGCGAGCGCGAGAGAATCCGACGAGATTCTGCAATTCTGTAAGGCAACTGAGAAATACTCTGCTGTCATATTGGTTTTCATTTTGAGTTTCTCATTTGTGCAGATTCTCCGCTCTCTCTTTTTCTCAAATGTATAAATGTATTGAGGTTCACGTGTAAATATAGGAAAAATGTTAAGCATGTGTTTGTAAAATTTTAATTTTCATGTTTTTGTTGTACAACAAAACGAAAAAGTGTACTAAAGTAGTAGAAGTAGTGACATTTCAAAACTTTGATAAAATTGGTATTTTTTCATTTTTCAATGAATGTGATGCCTACAGTCGGTATGTTATCAACTTATTTATATGAAAACTTGAATTGTATGGACACTTAAAAAGCAAACCTGGAAATTCAAACAAATTAAATGCAGTTCAACCAATATTTAAATCTAATTATTATTTTGTTTTATGTTTTATATTTTTTTCGTTGAACCCTTTGTTATAAAATTCATAGGAATTTTTTTCAAACTCGCATTGTTTATCCGATATTTGCATTTGAACAAAAAGTGTGAAATGGTTGTTTTACCCCATCAGGTGGGGTAAAACAATCAAACTTTCTTTTTATAATAAAAGTAATCAACATTGTTATTTTAAGGGTTTTTATTGTATCAGAATTATACAAAACATTTCAAAAGAACAAAATTAACTTGAAAAAGTTTCTCTTGAGCTTCATTAATCGCTGGCGTCACTTTCCTCAACGTATACTACGTTTCTTGGACAACCTCTTTTGGAGCGTCGAGTATTGTTTTTGGCTGCCGTGTCTTGGTTTTTGCTCGGAAAATCTCTTTAGAATCTTTTTTTCCGACCTTACCGTGGTCGTCAATGGCAGTTTCTCCTTTTTGGTTATTTAACCCCACGTGCTTTTGTTTATTTTAAGGCGAATAACTTTTTAACAAATTTAAATTTTGCAAAACCAATTACTGATTTGGATTCAGCATGTAATTCTGCCCTTAGAAAACACTTACCTTCCTTTCTGCACTTCACTGATTTGTGGAATTTTGAACTTTAGTCGACGTCAAATCTTTCTTTCGTCAGAACTCAGGTTATAACACACGTGCGGTAGTGCAACCTTTTGCCAAAGTTGCGTTGTATCGATCACTATCTACTGTAGCAACGGTCGTTCGATTCGACTTTATTAAAAAAAAATTAGAGGAAATTAGTTGTTTAACCCCGTGGCAATTTAACCCCGTGCTACCCTAACTATAGTTTTATACAAAAAATCGGAATTTTTAAGATTTAATATTTTTTTTTATTTTTTACCAAAAGTGCATAAAAAATCCTTTCCGGACAAAGAATAGAAGTTAAAATAGACAGTCATTTGAAGTTTCTATGGCCCAAACCGTGTGAACTCAAAAGCAATTTTTATACCCTACACCCAGGTTATATTCACTTTGTCTTTCCGTTTGTAACTCTGAGAAAGAGGCGTGCAAGATATAGAAAAGTATATATATTCTTGATCAGCGTCACCTCCTGAGTCGATATAGCCATGTCTGTCTGTCTGGCTGGCTGGCTGTGGAAATACATTTTTTGAAACATACTCAAAATTATTATAAAAAACTAATGAAGAAGTCAAGAGCTTTCAAACATGGTATTCAAAGAAGGAATCGGTTGAAGATATGGCAGTTTTTACATACTTAGTATTTTTTGTAAAGTTATGATTTTGGGTATTTTTGCTTCCCTGTGTATTTTGCATCCACAACTTAAGATTTTTTTTATGTGTATTACTTTACGTTAAAGAACGATAAACAGTACAACTTTCAGGACCAAGAATGTCAAAATCGGTTTTTAGTTTCCTTGCGAACTTCAGCCTGAGAGTTTGGTTTTTTTTAAATTTTTGTCAAATACGGCTTTTTTTGAGTATGAGCGACTCTATACCCTAAATACCGTAAAAAATGTGTACTATTTTGTCCCAAAAACTGTAGGAAACATATTTTGCTATATTTTGTTCCTGATAGTCATCTTTCCACAGCTAACAGTTTGTGCGCTAGGGGCTAATTTTCGTTAAAAAAACCGAATTTTTTGAAATTTTTATTTTGAAGCGACCTTTTGATATTTTTGCTTACAAGTTTTCCAAAAATTTTAGAAGGGAACATTAGAAAAAGTTAAAAGCTTCAAACATAGTCTTTGAATAAGATATCGGTTGGAATTTACGCAAGATATATAAGATATGATATTTTCTACTAAGTGCATCATTTAGCACTATTCTTCAAAATGAGCTGCAAAACGGTTGTGTTATTTTTTCTTTAAAAGTAATGATCATTTCAAAGACATGGTAAGAGTCAAAAATCATATGAGAATCCACTTCTGAAAAAAATTGCTTTTTAGCTTACACATTTAGGTACATTAAGCTAGCAGAGCGAAAATAGCAGAACTGAAAAAAAAAATGGCAGAATTATAGGCTAATTATAGGCTAATTTTGGGCCCAATCGCCGAATTTTAGGCTCTTCATTTTTTTAAAAAAAAAAAATAGCTCTGCCAGCTTAAGTGTAAGCCAGCAGAGCTGTTTCGAGAAAACACATACGGGACGTATATTGAACTAAAGTAAGTAGTCAACAATTATAGGCTAATTATAGGCTATTTAAATGCCCAATCGCCAAATAAAAAGCTTTCCATTTAAAAAACAAAAAAAAGATTCTGCTAGGTTAAGCTTAAGCTAGCAGAGCGATTTCGAAAAAAAAAAACATTTTGTACTGAAGAAAGTATTCAATAATTATAGGCTAATTATAGGCTATTTAAATGCCCCATCGCCAAAAGAAAAGCTTTTCATTTAAAAATCAATTTTCTTGAAATAAGGAACTTTGAATAACAACAATACTAGACGAAAAAAACAACAACAACAAAAAAACTACTACAACAACAATAAATTACTACTACTACAACAACAGTAATTTTACATAAAAGTAGGGGTATGTGGGCGGCCTCAGGAATTAAACCCGTCAGACATCCAACACCGGCTTCGCGGCGGCCTTCGGCCGCGGATCAGTCTATAATATATCCAACAAATAGTTTTGCTAGTCAAATTGCGAGCGCAATTTTTAATAAAAATTTTTATTTTTTTTAAATAATAAGTAGCTACTGCGCTTGCATAAGACTGATCCGCGGCCGAAGGCCGCCGCGAAGCCGGTGTTGAATGTCTGACGGGTTTAATTCCTGAGCAGCGGCCGCAGGCCGCCCACTTACCCCTACTTTTATGTAAAATTACTGTTGTTGTAGTAGTAGTAAATTTGTTGTTGTTGTAAAGTTGTTGTTGTTGTTTTTTTTTTCGTCTAGAATTGTTGTTATTCAAAGTTCCTTATTTCAAGAAAATTGATTTGGTCCATTTTTTTTTAAATGAAAAGCTTTTCTTTTGGCGATGGGGCATTTAAATAGCCTATAATTAGCCTATAATTATTGAATACTTTCTTCAGTACAAAATGTTTTTTTTTCGAAATCGCTCTGCTAGCTTAAGCTTAACCTAGCAGAATCTTTTTTTTGTTTTTTAAATGGAAAGCTTTTTATTTGGCGATTGGGCATTTAAATAGCCTATAATTAGCCTATAATTGTTGACTACTTACTTTAGTTCAATATACGTCCCGTATGTGTTTTCTCGAAACAGCTCTGCTGGCTTACACTTAAGCTGGCAGAGCTATTTTTTTTTTTTTAAAAATGAAGAGCCTAAAATTCGGCGATTGGGCCCAAAATTAGCCTATAATTAGCCTATAATTCTGCAATATTTTTTTTTTCAGTTCTGCCATTTTCGCTCTGCTAGCTTAATGTACCTTACACATTTTGGGTCATAGAAACTTCAAATTACCGTCATTATTAACTTATATTTTTTGTCTGGAAAAGAATTTTTATGCAATTTTGATAAAAAAAATATTACATCCCTAAAATTCGGATTTTGACTTAAAAGACTATGTGACATATGCGAAAAAAGTGATGATATCGGCCTTAGCTCGGTGAATTTTTACCCGATTTTTATAGAATATATTTTTCTGTAGAGCTTAAACTCTTAACTTTCAAGCAAATTTAATTAATTAATTAAGTACAAAAATTATACCTTGCTCTGCTAATTCTGTCCAAAACTTAAAATTAAAGAAAACATACCAATTAGAAATTTTTTAATAAAGAATCATTAAGAAATTACAAAAATAAAATGTATTTTTCTTGCGTGAAATAGCCCATTTATACATATAATTTTCCAAATCTAAAGCGCTTAATTAATCCAATTGTAAAGTTTTTTGATTCTATTTGATCATGTTGTAATTTAAATAAGTTGAAAATATACCGACTGTAGGCTTCTCATTCATTGAAAAATGAAAAATACTTCTTTTATTGAAATTTCTAAATTTCTACCGCAATGTATGAGAGAGATCTGCACAAATGAGAAACTCAAAATAAAAACCAATATGACAGCAGAGTATTTCTCAGTTGCCTAACAGAATTGCAGAATCTCGTCGGATTCTCTCGCGCTCGCAAAATTTCAATTTAGTGCGGCGAAATTTTAGGCCAACTGGACTTGTGCACAAGATAAAGTTGCGAAACATTGTTGCTTTACCGGAATGCCATTCTTTAGAATACATGTTTTTTGATCGTGGTAAAATAAAATCGATCGGATTTGGCGTTATACAAATATATTGATATATATGATGCTATAATCTCGAAAATAAAAATGGCTGAATAACTCAGAAACGGTTGGAAGGAAAAAAAAAAAAAAAATTGCTTTTTTCGTGTTCAGCGACCTCAAATTAGTTTAGAAAAAATGGTTTGCAAATTGTTACAATTATTTTTAATGTAGTGTTATATTAACTTTTTATAGTTAATATAATCCCATCCCTAGGCTAAAACCTCCAGACACTCCATATAACGATTTTTTTCCGCTTTTAGTGCTTAAAATGGGGATATACGCAGTTCTCCGGGCGCCATTTTGAATTTTTTAATTTTCTAACATCATATTTGGATTTAGCAACCTCGACAATCCCCTAAATAGCATAATTTTCTATTTTTATGGATCTTAAAACAGTTTCATTGAATTTATCGGATTTTGGGGGTTCCCGAGGGATAAAAAAATTGATTCTACTCACGAAGAAAGGAAAATACATTATATTCGACACAACATTTTTTTTTTTGCATCTGAGTTCAGCTAGATCTTTTTTGCAGTTTAAAATAAATTGAGCTTAGGAGGCTGAGGAGCTAAGGAAAATAATGCAATTAAGCGCTGTTTGTTGAAAACCAAAATTATACAACTAAAATTAGATCTTTAAGTTTCCAGTAGACTAAGTCCAGGGACCTGAGGTTTTTTCATATTTCAGTCAATATAACGTTCAATCACAAAATTATGGAGTTCAATAGTATGCCTTAACTGCCTAAAATCTACATTTTCAGAAAAGTAGACGCTATTCGTGGATCGTTCAAAGCTTTCAGCTTTAAATGTTAATAATATGTTTAAATTTGATAATGTAGAGAATTAGCTGTATAACATTGTAACATTTTAATTTTATAGAATCGTGTTTTGCATTTGGTTATTTGTAACACGAATGGACCTGAAGCAACGCAAGTCAACAAAAGTATGGTAGAAAATGGTCATGCTTTTTATTATGCAGAATGGATGGAACAACGCATTGCTAAGGTATGGTTAAATAAACAATGTTCATGTTTAATATAAAATGTATGTTTATTTTTTACAGTTAAATTGATATATTTCTTCGGGTGTACAAAGCCGTTTTGTTTTCGTGTATTTTCGTTCCTTTAAACTTGAAGTTTCTTAGTTAATACTTTTCAAAAATTACTCGCTTCATAAATGTTAATTTTTCTTTTTCTCTTTCAAAGTATTATTAAGTGGTCTTATTATTTCAGAACGGTTTAAGATGGCATCACCCACGTGAAGATTTTCCAACGTAAGCTTAAATTGTGCTTCAATAGAGCTACATATGTATATGTTAATAAAATTATATTATTTTGTATTTCCTTCAGGTTTGAAATGATTGAAGCGGGACAATATCCATCACTTTCTGATTTATTATATCTGCTGCAAATGGGGATAGATTACGAAAAAATAATTGATGGGATAATATTTAATTATGGAAAATTAAATATTAATGAAAACGCTCCAGAAGCCCTACGCAACTTACCTTTTCACTTACTTAACACAAACCCGTTTAAATGTGATATTATTTTTGAACTATATCGCCCCGTAAAGTTAATTTAGAATTAAGTATAATGTTCATATGTTTTATTAGCATATCAAAAAATGACAATGTTTTAAGTAAAAGCGCTTATAAGTATTTATAGCAATAACACATTTTGTTAAAGAAATACTAATTAAATAAAATATCATAAATCATATTTTTTTATTAACTTTTTCAATTGGATCATTACCTTCCGAGGTATCCCTTGAAAAAGTATCGAAAATCCATGTAAAGGACTTCATTAAATTTGTATAAAGTTGAGATACTTTTACTTTAATCGTTGATATTTCGGATAGTAATGATCAAATTTCAAAATTTTAAATTTTCGGTCGATTGGATTTTGACTACGGAAGGTTCCTAAAAACTTGTTCACAGGAAAACGCTACTTTTTTTTAAACCAAGGTATGATATGTGTTTTTTTAATACATTTTGTATGAAGCTTCTCATCTGATGATGTGTTTTGCGATGCTAAACGCGAATCCAACCTCAGAATTGCTCTATCGTGTATAGTTTATGAGATATTGTAACCTAAAAACCAAAAAAAAATCGTTTTTTGCCATTTTTTGAAGCTATATAACTATGTAACATATCATTTATTCCTCAAATGTGGCTTGGATATTTGAAAGTTCCAATCTTTTCCTTTAAAACCTAATTTAAATTATGTTGATATCTTTTTTTTCCTCAAAGATATCCTAACTTAAAAAGACTCAAAAGTGCAAAAAACCCGTTTTGACAATATTTCGGTCTACGATATTTCTTAGAAGCATGGAGATATAAATATAATTTAAATTAGGTTTTAAAGGAAAAGATTGAGGCTTTCAAGTATCTAAGCCACATTTGACGAATAAATGATATGTTACAAAGTTATTTAGCTTCAAAAAATGGCAAAAAACGATTTTTTTTTGTTTTTAGGTTACAATATCTCATAAACTATACACGATAGAGCAATTCTGAGGTTGGATTCGCGTTTAGCATCGCAAAACACATCGATTGTGATTATTTTAATTTTTCTTTAATGTAGTTAAAAAATTTTTTTTTTTTTTTTGTATGGGAAAAAGCCCCAATTGGAAAAATCGAGATATTTTCAAAAAGGAATCAGCTACGATTTTGATTCAAAGTGATATTTCATCAGAATAACATTACAAACACTCGGAGACATTCAGTATACGTTGCCATTTTAGTTGAACTTAATGATGCTTCAGGAGCAGTGTGCCCTAGCTTAGATCCTGGCTTCGCCCTTGGATTTAACTCAAAAAAATTGGACAGTTTGTTTATACTGCGCAATCACACCTTTTCAACGCTGATAAGACTATAGCAATTTAATAAATAGGTCGGATATATAAATCCAATCTAACCATATTGGCGAAAACTTAAAATCCATACAATCTCTAAGAGTATTTAGCTCAAAATTGAACGTAGAATCTGTAAAGCGACAAAACCAGGACCGAAAAGTAATTGGTTCATATGTGTAAACTAGGCTGTTTCATAATAGAAATGTGCTAAAGCAAATGTGTGCGCTTTAAAGAAACTTTTGAGTCCTGAGAGCAATAAAATTTTCTTTAACACGTTGATTGCTACCATACAAGCAAAATTTGGTTACACTCATGTGCCACGTGTACCGCCGGCTGTCACGCCATTTTATAGGACAAATAACACTTATCAGCACAAATCTTTTTCCACAAACTCATTATATACCCCTATAGATCAATATTCAACAGTTATTACAAGTCGACATTTTTTCATACATGTTGAATTTGTATGGTGGCACAGCGCTACAAGCAAAGTGTGTACCGCCGGCGGTACACATGGCACTCAACGTTTTAAAGTAGCAAAAAATAAATGTATCCGTATAACGCTGATCAGGAATTTGTTGACGAGCTGGAAAGAAAGCAGACAAGAATTGATGACATCCCTCCAAATATCGTCAACTGATTGCGTTGGCCTTCGGCTTGTTTTTGATTTTTGCGACAGTTCAATGTTTTTTAAGAAATATTTGTCATCTTAACATTCACTTGGTCCCATAACTTCGCTTCAAGTCCACTGATAAGTTTTTTCTCAAAACAAAAATAATGAAACCCTGGTGCAATAAAATTTTTTTTACAAAAATGGGTCCAATACGGTCAAGTAGAGGGGTCGGGGACTCCTCTGGTTATGTCCAAAATATATTTTCGACTTTTAGCCATGTTTGGATCAACAAATTTTTTTTACAAAAAAGGGTCCAAAACGGTCACATTTGTGTTCCAGATCTATAGATAAGCATGTAATTTCTTATACTTCAGTCCCTGGATCTTTTTTCAAGGTATTTTTTTTACTTGTTTTTATTCAAAAAATATAACTTATGTGAGAAGTTTTTTAAAAACTTTTATGCAAAAACAAAAAAAAAAAACTTTTGGATAAAAGTTTTTAAAAACTGTTTTAAAAAACGTATATGTAAAAGAGTTTAAAAAAATCTTTTCAATTAAAATGGTTTATGTTGACTATATGAAAATTATACTAATTTTACGAACTTTTAGTCATTATTTGCAAGAATTTAAAATTCTATGCATTTTTCAACTTAGAAAATCATGACAATTAGGATAAGAGAAAAAAACTACCAAGCATGGCTATGGTGACATATGTTTCGGTTACCGCCACGTAACCATCATCAGACCAATTTATGTGTTATTTAATTTATTTTAAATTAAATGAAATAACAATTGAAAGATTTTTGAACTTTTTGTCAGAGGCCGGGATTGAACTATGAACCTCGGAGTCAATCTCTCTACATAGCGCATTGATCATTGGACTGCGCTATGTACCCTCAGAAAAATTGGTAGCTAAAGTGCCTTTATTCATGTAGTGAGTTTTGTTCTCTATCCACTTCGTCATGACTCCTGTTGTTGTTGTAGCCATGCTTAGTAGTTTTTTTTTCTCTAATCCTAATTGTCATGATTTTCTAAGTTGAAAAATGCATAGAATTTTAGATTCATGCAAATAATGACTAAAAGTTCGTAAAATTAGTATAAAAATCTTTTCAAGTAAAAGTTGTTAAAAACTTTATCATCGAAGTTTTTATAAATTTTCATTTGTAAAACTTTTTTAGCCCAGGAAAATTAGAATATTTCTGCGAAGAAATTCCAAGTGAATTTTTTTCACCGGAATTATCTTCTCTTCTTATACGAGATAAAATTGTATGTACTTATGTACTTATGTATGTACTTATGTATGTTTGTTCGGAACGGGCAAAACTTTTTCTCGAAAACGGGTACAGCGATTATAATAAAACTTGGAACAGTGTTAGATATTAGCATACAATGAAGAATGAGCTAGGTTTGAACTTTGTAAATGCTCACCAGGGGGCGTGGCACCGCCCTAAATTTTAAATTTGATTTGGTCATAACTCGCAAACTATACAAGGTATTTGAATGAAATTTGGTAGGCGGGTACTGTTTGACAGTACCTTGTGACAGACAAAAAGTGGGCGGGATTAAATAAGTGCCACGCCTACTTTTTAACGCATGAAAATTTTGATTCAATATTACTCGAAAACGACTCCAACGATTTTAATGAAAATTTTGGAGATTTTACCTCTTTAAACAATTATTAATATGTGATATGCCGTTATATTGGGAAAACTCGTTGAAGGGCGTGGCACAGCCCACAAAAATATAATACGGTATAAAAAGAAAACTAATAAAGTAATCATTCTAAAATTAACCGTGGGGAGCATACTTGCTATAAGGCATCTCTGATCTGAAAGCGGGCAAAATATCGCCGTTGCGCGTGGAACCTCCCATACAAGCAAAATACGTTAAATGCTATTTCTCGCAAATGTTACAAGGTATTTTAATGAAATTTGGTATGAAGGTACTGCTTAATAATATCTTGTAACAAACGAAAAGTGGGCGGGATCGAGTAAGTGCCACGCCCACTTTTTAACCCTTGAAAATTTTGATTCAATATTACTCGAAAACGACTCCGACAATTTTGATGAAAATTTTGGATCTGTAACCTCTTCAAACAAGAATTAATGTGTCATATGCCATTATATTGCGAAAACTCGTTCAAGGGCGTGGCACCGCCCACAAAAATATATTGCGCTATAAAAAGAAAAGTACTAAAGCAATCTTTCTGAATTTAACTGTAGGGAGTCTACACCTACGACCTGAAAGTAGGCAACATATCGAAAGTGCGCGTGGAACCTCCCATACAAGTAAAACACATTAAATGTTGTTTCTCGCAAATGATACAACATATTTTGATGAAATTTGGTATGCGAATCTGGATCAGGAGTATCTAAAGCATAACAAAAAGATGGCTTTGTTTAATAATTGCCACGCCCACTTTTTTATAAAAATAAAAATTTTTGTTTATAACTCAGGCACAAAAATAAATAAATGTATTCAGCTTGCTAATTCAAGATGGTCAAATCTTCAAACTTGCAATCATATAAGATCTATTTGGCCATCATATAGTATAAATCGTACTAAGTTTTTAATAGCAATGGAGAAACATAATGTACGGATCTTAATCGGTGCTATTACTGGACATTGTGCCATGGGAATCCATGCATCTCGTTTAGGTTTCTCAAACATTGGCGACCTTTGTAGAAGTTGTAAAGACCCTGATATGGAAGAAACAGTCTTTCATTTCTTTTGTGAATGTCCAGCGCTTGCGCTTAGACGTAGAAAGAATTTTGGTCATTTCAATTTGGAATCGCTTGACGCACTGTCTGAGCTTTGTCTTAAATCCATATGGAAGTATATATGTACATCCAAGTGGTTCTCTTAGACTTTCTCTGCTAAAGCTTTTAGTATCGGGTATACAATGGGCCCTTTCTCGAGGCCTAAGTTAATGATGACAACATGTTCATCTCCCGGATCTAACCTAACCTAACCTAACAGGCACAAAAAAAAAAATGGAATGAACTGTTTAATTCTTATATGCAGTCTTATGTACTTTTTGACGCTAAATCCGTCTTCATCAGCAGAACTGTCATTATACCTGCAGGATTTTGAAATATCCTTGCTTGAATTTGAAGAAAACGCTGTGTTGAGTCTTACAGCGTAGCTATAAGAAAAGGCGAAATTCTTTTTTATTAATAGCATCGGATAGTTACACTCTTCCTTATCCAAATATTCTTTCAGATTTTTCCAATAGGATTCTTATTTTCCGAGTTATGATCCTTTGAAGATAAGATATTTCAGCCGCCAAACAAAAGACAAAATATTTTGGGTGCGTGGCATATCCCATTTATTTATTTTAGGGCATTCTATTTCGCCAAAAAAAATTTGAGTTTTTGATACTTTTCTACACCATTCGATACTTTCCGAATTTTTTGTTATTATTATTCTCATCGGTTAATTTATCATTTTGAAAGCAGAACCATTAGAGGTGAAAAGGTACGAGTTTCATAACAAAAAACAGCTATGAATAAAAACATCGACTAAAATAATAAGATTAGATTGTTGACCGAGCAGGGATCAGTCTCCAGGTACTGTTTATTTATGCATGGTTAATAATGTGTAAAAAGTCCATTGAAGTCCATTGTGCGCATAAAAAGTTATTCAGGCACAAAGGTCGCTAAAATCAGTTTTTTGCAAATATCTCGCTAACGCAAACTTTTACAGATAAATTTTTCTCCACAATTCTGTAACACAAGATGTAAAGATGTAAAAAATGTTTTCGTGTGGCTTATAGTTTAGGAGATAACCCAATTTAAAAAGTTGTGCACAGTTTTTATATGTAAATGCTACGTATTAGTTCATATTATTGTAAAATATCTTACTTTTAAAATTGCGAATACTCTTTAACGAGGAGTCGCACACTGCGTTGGCCCATGGACAAAAATCAAATTTTTTTGTGAATCGAAACGTAACAATATTGGTATCAATCGACAGGTAATTGCATCAATAAAATAAAAACAAAATATTTAGGGGAAAGACTCAGTTTTGGCCACGCTGTGACACTTAAAAGTTGAGATATTTTTCAAAAAAAATCATGTTTTGTTCAATTCGTTTTGGGTTCTCTTAAACAAATAATTATAAAATATTAGTGTTTTGATTAAATTAAGCGAGGTAAAGTTTTTTATTATAAATAATATTTAAGTAAATAAATAAAATTAAAATATTTTACAAAATATATTATTTAATATATATTGTAGTGATTCTAATATATTTTATTTTATTTCATCTATTTATTACGGCTTACACGAGCCTAGTTCTATATGATATTATCAAATGAAAAACTACAGAAATTGACAAATTTCGATGAAAAAAAAAAAAAAACAAAAACAAATCCTATAAAAATAAGTGCCGTTTTTGTTTTTAATCTACTAGTACGGATTCTATTTAATCAGAAACTGTAAATAACTTTTCCTATTTCGTCCTACAAATATTTTTTTTTTTTATTAACACAAATGGCCTCAAAAGTAAAAAAGCATTATTTCTGCTGCGTATATTTCATTTGTTATATTAAACATTACTTTTTCATCATCGTTATATATGGGGCTTAAGAAAATCGTCCTAAACACCTGGTTTTTAGCAAAACTATAAAGTTTACAACAAATCTGAGATCATTTTTGAACTTTAATAAAGACAATTCTGTAAAAAAAATTCACTTGGAATTATTTCGCACAGCAGCTCTTTTTTCGTCTAATTTTCCTGGGCTATTTGAATAAAAGTATAAAAATTTCAAGGTCTGTTTATAAGCCTTAAAAATAAAAACATGAGTTTAAAATTTGCCAAGGAGTAATACTAAAAACCCGGGGAATTTTTTTGTTTTTATTTGCAATTTTTTAGCTATTTTTTTTTAATGGCTTATTCAAGTGATTAATACTAAAAATTAATATTAAATAACAGATATCATGGTAATGATCCAATTTAAAATTGAAAATTTATAGTGAAATTTTCTTCGAATGCATCTACATCTCCGCTATTATCCGAATGATAATAAACATGGCAGATAACACTGTTCAACGGTATAAAATATCTATGTTCGGACTATGTAATTACACTGTACAACAGAACAAAAAAACCCGTTTGGTTTGACGACTGTTTTTGCTAATTTCCCTACCCCATTGTTAATTAAATCAATATTTCCCCGTTTAGGAAGGACCGGACAGGGCTAATATATATGACAAACCCCCATTACTTTTTAAAGCGACAAATTTTTTCCCTTTAGACGTGACTCCTCCGACCCCTCCTTAGGGAGGCTTCCATACGTATTACAGCTACATACAAAATATGTTTTTTTATGCTTCTATAGGGTTTACAGAAAATTTGGAGGATCAGGCAAGGGGTTGTACCCATACAAAAAACCACACTGAATATATGGAAACCATACATATTTTCACGATATATGCGGCCAATTTTCCACTGGGTGAAATCGGACAAGCTTCAAAACGATATACTGAAAGCGTTTTTTGAGATTATCCAACCAAATTTCACTCAGACATCAAGAACTATAAATGCAAGCTCTAAGCAAAAACTTGGTGAACTCGGACAAGAGGGCGTAGCACCTCCCATATAAGCAACATTTTACTTCAGTAAAGGGTATTTAATGTTTGGCCAAGCCAAAGGTTACACCCTTACTAGTTTTATTTTTGCTGTTCTGTTGTAATATAATACTGTCCAACGAATTTCAGACCTTTGATTTTATCTGAGTTTGGACTATGAAATTATTATCCCTTGCTATTAATATAATAGGACTGAATTTACAAACGTCTCAGCCGTCAGAATTTAAAAATGAAAATGTCAAACGATGCAAAAAATAGCAAGAATTTCAAATCCGACAGACTTTATGCTCGTTTGATTAAGAAAATGTACTGAAAAAACCAGAAACCATCTATCTTTAATTACATGAGTCTTACTTATAACAATATAGACAAAAACTTAAGGATTGGGCCATAAATAACAAACTTGAGTCCTTTTGAACGAAAAATATCAATACATTTTAGTTACGAAAATGCTAACATACGAGTTCACAGATAACACTACAAGTAATTAATTTGTGTGTGTAACATTTTGCAAACCATATTTTCTAGACTAATTTGAGATCGCTGTGTTCGAAAAACGTGTCTTAGTTTTTTTTCCAAGGGGCCGTTCTCGAGATAATCGACAATTTCGATTTTTGAGGTTATAGCTTTTAAGGAAATATTTCGAGAAACCCAATTTTGATCGAATTTGTTTTTACGGTATTTAAAAGAAAAATTTGTATGCTTCTAACAAATGTACCAGTAACTAAGATCTGATTCAAATTGGGTGAGTTATAGCAGCGAAAATTTCATTTTTACAGTAGTTTTTTACAATTTTCTTGTTTAAGGGGACATTCGCCTTTGTAATTGAAAAGAAAAAAAAACTTTTTAAAAAATTTATTATGAAGAAACTATTATATTTATTAACAAAATTTTAGTTTTCCTTGGCTGCTGTAGAGGGCGTCACCCAAAAGTTATTTTTCAAACTGGTAGGACATTTTTCTCCGAATCTACTCGACCGATTTTAAAAAACCAAAGAGCATTCAATTACTCATAAAAAATATTAAACAATAAGCTTCTGAAAGTTTTAAAAAATACCCCCCCTTTTTTTTTACGGGGCAATTTTTTCGCATTTTTCATAAATATTCATACAAAAACTTCAAAATATAAAAAAATATGAATTTTAGAGGCTTATTGTATAGTTTTGAGTCTCAAGAATAAAATCCATTTTGAATTTTTCAAAAATCTGTTACAGGAGGTCTACAACATGTCCTACCGTTTAAAAAATAGCTTTTGGACGACGCCCTCTAAAGCAGCCAAGAGAAACTAAAAATAAATAAAAAACAAAATTTTCACATTTTTTAGACAATATTTAACAATGTCCAAAAGAAATTTTGTCAATAAATATAGTAGTTTTTTCATAATAAAATTTTTAAAAAGTGTTTTTTGTTTCAATTATAAAGGCGAATGTCCCCTTAAACATAATACGGTTTTTGGGTCAATAGTTTATACCATGACAATTTTTTTTTATTTTTATTTATTAGAGTATTAAATTTGAAATGTTTTAAGCCCAAATTTACCAAAATCGGATAATATTTTAAAAAGTTATTAAGGTTTCAGTGAAGTAAGACTATTTTGATTTTTTATCGAAAAAATAAACAGGTTCAAAAGACTGGATCGATTTGTATGAAGCAAAAAAAGTGTATAAGGCATAAAATGCTTCGAATCGTCCGAAGTATAATTCTGAATTTTTTTTTAGAATTTTTAGAGATTTTTTTTCTTCGCCTGACCGATTTTTCAAAAGTTAAAAAAGGTCTCAAAAAATTATAAAAAAATTCACACGTATACCTTGGACGATTCTAAGCATTTTATGCCAAATGCATTTTTTTCGTAAGATACCTTCTTTTTGAGTAAACGAACGTTTTTCCGACCACGTAATTAAGGGAGTAGTCAGGTAGAATTTTTAAAAAAAAAAAATTATTTTTTTTCCCGTTTCGGATACTTTAAACCCTCAAGAATAATGTAGAAACCTTCTTTTCCCTCAGATGTTATCGGAAAGTAATTAAAAACTAGTTTCGCCGCACGGCGTCGAGCGCTCCAGTTACACACCAAACTTGTAATAGGTTTCGTTATTTAAGATTATTTATTTACAAAAATTGTTTAAACAAATTAATTTTATAAATTTGATAGCAAATTCGTGATCAGCGACCCAAAAAACATAAAGTACAATACTCAGGTTTTGAAGAAATAATTAAAATATGTATTATTGTGTCGATAATATTGATAATTTGTTGCGAAATCTTTAAACGCGTTTTTCTCAGAACAGTGTTTTTTGAACTGGTACCCGCGATTCCGGCTGATCTACTGTACCGATTTACTTCAATTTTTTTTTTAAATGTTCGTAATAGATTTGGCTATCTTGGGTTCTAGAATCAATACTGTCAATAAATATTTAACAATATTATTAACAAAAAACGAGGTTGAAAAAGACCAAAAAATTAAAAATTGCACTACTAGTTTATTTATCAATATTTTTTTCCAGTTCTAGTGCCCAAGATAGCCATTCACATGTACTTTAAAATGCAATTTGTTTTTTGTGTTTCAGATGATCTGAAATCGAGAAATCGTGGGTACCACATCAAAACCGGCCTACTTCCGGTCGCCCATATCTTCACCGGAAGTCAACGAAAATTGAAAATTTTTTTTTTTTTGCTACTTAAAAATATGTACAATAACATATAAAAACATCAAAAATGTTGAATTAAAATTTATATGAAAAAAAATTGTTTCGCAAAAACGCTACTTCTACCTGACTACTCCCTTAAGGCCCCTATTGCGAATAGAAACGAAACTTCGTTTGGCAATGCTGTTTTGCCAATATCGTTGACATATTTTTCCATTTCCCACTGGGTTTTGACATCTAAATTAAAAAAAAAGTTCAACGAGCAATTGAGGCGTTGCGTGCAATAACGCCCCAAGTCGAAAAATGGCATTTCGAGATAATTCAATTTAAAGTTTTTAAATGCTGATAAAAAGAACAAACCATCATTTAAACCTTGAAAAATAAATTTATTCAATTAAACCTAATAAAATGAGTAAATAATTACCGCTTACACATAATACTAACGCATATTGACAGAATTATCGAAGAAGGAAAAACTTAAATTGTAGGGCGTTTTTGCATAAATCCATTTGACTATCACTGGAGTAACGTTAGCATTTTGCTTGGGAAACCGGCAAAACTGTTCCGATTTTAATGATTTTATTTTTTAAATTAGGGGAATGAAATATACTTTCACCCCAATTATTTATAAATGTGCGTTTTTGTTTATTTCTTTAAAATTTTAATTTTATAAAATGCACGCATACATTGCATCTAAGTTCTGCACCTGATAACGTTAGCATTTTGCTTGGGAAACCGGCAAAACTGTTCTGATTTTAATGATTTTTTTTTAAAATGAGGGGAATGAAATATACTTTCACCGTAATTATTTATAAATGTGCATTTTTGTTTATTCCTTTAAAATTTTAATTTTATAAAATGCATGCATACATAGCATCTTAGTTTTGCACCTGGTAAATATTTTTTTTGTAAACGGTTGTAGAGATTTTAACGAAATTTGTTACAATGGGGGTTATCGTGAATCAAGATTCCCGGGGAATTTTCTCAGACTGCAGTGCATTCTCTATTGCAGTTTAAGAAAATTCCCGGGGAATCTTGATTCACGATAACCCCCAATGTTTTATATTAGTGTAATATTAAGACTGGGATAAATTCTAACTCTGTAGATACTCATAGAAAGGCGTAGCAAATTCTTTAAAATTAGAATTTATTGGGCAACATTTCGCAAATTGTGGCTCAGTTTGGTAGACAAATGCTGATTATAAATAGCGAAATGTGGATGGGATGGCAAGAGTGTCACACCCACTTTTAAAGGCTTGAATATTTTGATTCAATATTACACAAAAGCGGCGCTATGGATTTTAATGAATTTATAGAATATTGAAATCAAAAAAAATTTTCGAATTCTTGTCTTTTTTTACTCTGTTGACTATCACTTATTATAGATCAAAGATAGGAAAAGACAAAATTTAATAAAAAATAAGGAGATAAAGTTTCCTTTAAAATGCTTTATTGAAAAATTTCTTAGGCTACAAATTTATCGAAATATGGTCACTCAAACATGGATTTAATTCAAAAGCGAGGTACCTTACGACAAAAAAGTATATTACGCAGAAAATGCTTGGAATCGTCCAAAAAATATGTGTGAATTTTTTCCGAATTTTTTCGAACATTTCATAATTTTTCAAAATTTGGCTAAAAAAAAAAATTACACGTACTCTTTGGACAATTCTAAGCATTTTTTGCCATATATAATTTTTTCGCTCGGCACCTTGGTTTTGAGTAAAAACCTTTTTTTCCTACCGCGAACTGATTTATGCAAAAACGCCCCAAGTCGCACTACGCCCTTCTTGCACGCAACTCTGTAAACAGTATATATATATTGCTCTACCACATTCTGTGATCGTAATTGGAAGTTGAAATTAAGTACACATATATTTGAGGACCCAAGCTTTTCAAAAAAGCGATGGGCGCAAAAACGCCCTAAGTCGACTTAGGGCGTTAATGCAACGCCTCAATTGGCAATTGCATCTGGATAAAATTTGTAAAAAGTTAAGGTTTTATTTTTTAATAAAAAATTAGTTTTCAATCATTTTAGTGGATTTTCAAAATAAAAAGGTTGTACAAAAAAAAAAAAAGCTGGAAACGCTTACATGAATATTCAAAATTTTAGCGTCATACGAAAGCTATTTCAATAACACAGTCCCGCATGGGTTTTCCTCTCTGAATTTTAAAAAGCGATTTGTATAGATTTAAGTGTGCTGATTACGAGAAAAATAGTGAAAATATTCCAGCACGTCACAATTTTCAGTATTTTAAGTTTTATTTAAGTGCTTTTTTGTATATAAAATACTACCACGCCTATACTACTGAACGTATCAAAACCATGTTTGCACCAGATGTTTTTTTGGTGCTCCAACACATTTATAAGAAATATAAGATCGATTGGGCAAGGGGGCGTTGTACCCCTCAAACAAAAAAAAAAAAAAAAGACTCAAAATAATTGAAATTTTATTTGAGTCGCTCCTACGCCTACCAGTAGATACATTGAAACCATATATCCGCCTGATATTTCGACAGACTTGTCTTGACTATGGGGGTAATAGAATGAAAGTACGGTGCACTCGGTATACAAAGAAAACATACCAAAACACAAAAAAAAAAAAAACGCATATCTTCTTAATTTATATGCATTAAGAAACGAACAATGGTACGCGTCTTAAAATAACAACAGTGATTTCCAATGTATTTTTTGCTGTTGAGCAATTGGAATTGCTCTATAACGTCAGAGTTTCGAGAAATTTTATAATAACTGTGAAAAACACACGATTTTTCATTATTTTTGAGGTTATGAAAATTGGATCATCCCAAAATCCTGACGTGATGGAAATAAACCAAGTTCAGATTCGTGGTTAGGAGGTCCCAAATCACCATAATTGGCTTCAAAAATCAAGAGGAAAAAAAAGTGTCGAATTTGCGGGCACACGGGTCGCCTCAACAACATTTAAGTTGGACTAAAATGTCACCAAATTCTGCTTCGACCAAAAGTTTTGTTTTTTGATGTAGAAGCAATATCTACCATGGAGAAAATCGTATCTGCTCCTTTTTTGAAAATATCTCGATTTTTCCAATTGGGGCATTTTCCCATACAAAAAGAAAAAAAAAAATTTTTTTAACTACATTAAACAAAAATTAAAATAATCACAATCGATGTGTTTTGCGATGCTAAACGCGAATCCAACCTCAGAATTGCTCTATCGTGTATAGTTTATGAGATATTGTAACCTAAAGACCAAAAAAAAAAACGTTTTTTGCCATTTTTTGAAGCTATATAACTATGTAATATATCATTTATTCGTCAAATGTGGCTTAAATACTTGAAAGTTTCAATCTTTTCCTTTAAAATCTAATTTAAATTATGTTGATATCTTTTTTTTCCTCAAAGATATCCTAACCTAAAAAGACACAAAAGTGCAAAAAACCCGTTTTGACAATATTACGGTCTACGATATCTCTTAGAAACATTAAGATATAAATATAATTTAAATTAAATTTCAAAGGAAAAGATTGAAACTTTCAAGTATTTAAGCCACATTTGACGAATAAATGATACATTACATAGTTATATAGCTTCAAAAAATGGCAAAAAACGTTTTTTTTTTGGTCTTTAGGTTACAATATCTCATAAACTATACACGATAGAGCAATTCTGAGGTTGGATTCGCGTTTAGCATCGCAAAACACATCGATTGTGATTATTTTAATTTTTGTTTAATGTAGTTAAAAAAATTTTTTTTTTCTTTTTGTATGGGAAAATGCCCCAATTGGAAACATCGAGATATTTTCAAAAAAGGAGCAGATACGATTTTCTCCATGGTAGATATTGCTTCTACATCAAAAAACAAAACTTTTGGTCGAAGCAGAATTTGGTGACATTTTAGTCCAACTTAAATGTTGTTGAGTCGACCCGTGGGCATGTGTAAGGTATTAAATTGTTTTACTAAAGTTTTTAATTTGTCAAACGTTATTTATAATTATTCATTTATACATAAGTATTCCCTAGCAAAAATTTGGGGAGTAAATTTAAGCAATAAACGTGAAAAATCCCTCCCAAAATATTGCCGATTGTCTTATTTTTCCAGTGGATTATCCCCAGAGAATAAATTCTCGAGAATATTTTTTTTACGATAAGTCCCATATTATTTTTAGTTACTTTTTTAATACTGATGCCAAGTTGCGATTTCGAGATCTAACTAATGTCAAACAATTTTCTCTATTATAACGTGCGCAATATTAGTTAAAAAGAGGCAACTATATTGCTCCATAATATAGCATAAGCGCCTATTGCGGCTATCGATTGGCAATAGATAAAGGCTCTTTTTCGATTATCGATCGTCTTTTATATTGCGTTCAGCGTTCAGTAGAACGTTTTTCGACTGTAAATAGCAACGAAATCGATGGCTGTTCTATCAGTTTGTTTTGATAGATTCCGGATGCCATACAAAAAATATATTCAAAATGTAACTTTAGGGTGTGTTTTTCACGACAATGTAACCAAAATACACATAAATAGTAGGGACGGTAAGCGCAAGCCAAATTTCACTCAGACACTGAAAACAGTAAGTGCATGATGTGAGCAAAAGCTATTTGAATTTGAACAAGAGGTCGCGGCACCTCCCATATAAGCAAAATTTTCAAAATACTGCAGTGTAGGGTATTTAGTTTTTGGCTAGGCCAAAAGTAACACCCTTACTAGTTTTATTCCTCTTTCTTTTTCCTTTCTTTCAACTGGATTGTTTGGGACTGCTGTACTGCTAACGGTTTCCAAAATATTTTTAGTTTAATCGAGCAAAGTGTTGCGATAACCAAAAAAGTTTTAAATTAATTAAAATCAAAATAAAGAAAAATGAATTGTTATAGTTTAGACTAGAGTTGGGCAAATTGCATTACTTTTTCAATGCAATGAATTAGTAATGCAAATGCAAAAAATCATTGCATTGATTTTTGAAATTTATTGCTATTTAAAAATCTATTGCATTGATTTTTGAAATCAATTGCATTGATTTTTTAAAAATGGAAATTTTAATGGAATTTTTCAATTTGCATTAAATTTACAATGCATTGGTAGGTTTTAGGAAAAAGGAATTTTCTTTTCAACCAGGAACTTTTGAACCATACCCTTCCCCACCAACCAACTCAACCACCCCACCCCATTTTTTATTTTCCTTCGTGTTTCTCCGAGGATTCTTTCAATTGTCCAGAGTTGGGCATATTGCATTGCAAAGAGGACGAGAGCATAAACAAAAAATTTTTATTTGAAAAATGATGTGATATTTTTATGCTATAGGTTTTTAGTATAGAAAATGTAAATGTAAATTCAATCCCATATATTTTGTTCTTGTATAGCAAAATTTTTCAAAACTTATTTACAAATGCTATGATGCAAGACCTTTTGCACCGGATCGTGAACATGGCTATTGCATTGATTTTTGGAATTTATTGCTATTGAAAAAATCTATTGCATTGATTTTTAAATTTATTGCTATTGGAAAATCTATTGCATTGATTTTTTAAAAATGGAAGTATTAATGCAATTTTTCAAATTGCATTAAATTTACAATACATTGGTAGGTTTTAGGAAAAAGGAATTTTCTTTTCAACCAGGAACTTTTGTATCATGCCCTTTTCCATACCAACCAAAACTCAACCACCCCCACCATTTTTAATTTTCCTTCTTGATCCTCCGAGGCTTCCTTCAATTGTTGGTTTCCATTTCACTTCATTATTTCATAATTTATATTCAAATTTTTTCCCGTGTTCACGCTTTGGAGGACTTGAACCTGGATCCAAACATGTTCCGTGATCGCACTTTAACGAGCTCGGCCAAAGCAACCATTATTGAGTAGCTGGCTGTAAATTTATTATATCATGATTATTCTGTCATATTATTTAAATTAAAAAAATTTTTTTTTTTACCATCGTTGGGATTCGAACCCGAGCTACTTTCAACGTTCTGAATCGCACATCACAACATTATCCTCCAAATTCGAATATTTTTTTTATGAATTAAAACATTTATAAATATCTTTCAAAAATTTATTTAAATTGTCATTTCCCCCCGAGTTCCCATAAATGATACATAGCCCAGGAAAATTCAAATTTTTCTGCGAAAAAATTCTAAGTGGATATTTTTCACCGGAATTGTCTTTATTTATGCATGATAAACAAAGTGTGAAAAGTCTATTGTGAAGTCGTGTGCGCATTAAAAGTTATTCGGGATCTAAGGTTACTAAAATCAGTTTTTTGCAAATATTTCGTTAACGTTTACTTCTACAGAAAAATGTTGTTGCACAAATTTGTAGCTCAAGAAATTTCCTATAAAATGGTACTAAGAGTTAAAGAGTGCTAAAATTTTGTGACAAGTAAATTCTACATGCTGGTCTATATCGATAAGAAGATATTTACAAAAAACCGGTTTTTTGCAATTTTAAGTTTTGTTTTTTAAATATGTTCGAAACTGTGCCTTTTATGCTTATTATTTGTTATTTTTCAACCTATTTGAATTTTTTACTAATTTTCACTAAAACCTTGTGTGCCACAAAAAAAAAGTCGTATCTTTAGCTGTATATAATAACAAATTCCACAAATGGTGCTTTAAATTATTTGATTTCGATGGATTTTCGTACACCCTCCAGGACCAATAGAAAACAAACGATAATCTCTTTAAAAGAAATTTTTAAATCCGTCGATTGGGTAGATTTATCAATAACTACATATGTGAATATATAACAAGGAAATTCGACCGACACCTACGTATGTTAGAACGAAACCACACAAATTTTTTTTGGAAGATTTAGAATTATTCCAGTCGCCTATTTCACCATATACTAATGATTGATTGACTAAGTAACGGTAGCAGGACTACTAAGTCCACGCTTTTTGATCACAACTAGAGTTCTATCGTTGTAGGCTAAGGTTTGGTAGACCCTTTGGAGACAAAAACTTCTGTTTTAAGTTAACTCTCCTGTTATGGTGGAGTGTTGTCTTCACGGCAAAGGCTGTAATTAGAATCCCTGGAAATAGTTCCATATCACATACAGATGAATCAATAAGACAGTACACTGATATGAGTTCCAATCAACAGAATTTTGGGTTTAGGTCGCACGAACACTGGGTCATAGAGGTATTGCATAGTGCCTGAAAAAATTTGATGCAAAACCATAGTTTTCGAACGTAAATTTTTAACTCACTGATAGAGGGAGTGCAAATATCCTGATTACACATCTGAAGCACAAGTTTAATGCAGAAAAAGTAGTGTACAAGTAGCCCAGCGAATATATTTGCCGTGCCGCACCGTGCAAACTTTATTTGACTAAAAAAAAAAAAAAACTCAATATCTACAATGGCTCACAGCTTATTTAACCCACATCATTTATAGAATAATTTTGTTACACAAGACAGTATTCTTAAACAAAAAAAAAAAAAAAAAAAAAAATGAAACTATAACGAAGTTTTTCTTATTGAACTCATTTCATTTATTACACAGACTTCTGATTTTCCTGGGCTATGTATCATTTTTGAAACAGCAACATGTCGTATAAGTTACATTTAATTCATATGGAAAATACATTTTCTAATCAACCTTTCCTGCACTTTCTGCGGTCATAAACAAGTATTACTTAGTTAGAAAAGGTGAAAAATATTGAATAATTTTCACTAAAAGAAAAAAATTTTTAAAAAATTAAAAAAAAAATCGAAATCTGGGAACTCGGGGGAAATGACAATTTAAATTAATTTTTGAAAGATATTTATTAATCTTTTTATTCATACATAAAAATATTCGAATTTGGAAGAGAACGTTGAGATGCGCGATTCAGAACGTTGAAAGTGGCTCGGGGTCGAATCCCAACGATGGTAAAAAAAAAAAATTTATTTTTAAATTAAATAATGGGCCTTATCGTAAATAAATATTCTTTAGAATATTCACAAAAAAAATGTCGTGGAAAGGAAAAATTCACTGGAAAAATAATGCTATCGGCATTACTCCCCAGCTTTTTGCTAGGGAATGCTAATAATTATAAATAACGTTTGACAAATTAAAAAATTAAGTACAACAATTTTAAAGCTTATTGAAATCGCTTTCATATGATACTTAAGTTTTTAATATCCATTCAAGCGTTTTCAACTTATACTGGTTCTGCTAAAACTACTTTTCGCTTAAATTTTTTTTTATGCAGCTTTTTGGTGCAAACTTTTGATTTTTAAAATCCACTAAAATGATTAAAAATACATTTTTTAATTAAAAAAGCAAAGCATTAACTTAAATTTCACAAATTTTATTCTGCTGCAATTGCTTCTTCTTCTTCTTGTTTGAATATGTCACTCATTGAGAACAACATATTTGTTTGTTAAAAACAGCTGCCATAAACATTAATAGCACTAGTTTACAAATTAATTATTTTTTTCTGTGATCTGAGTGCCATTATCAAATTCTAATGTAAAATGACTCCCTGATTCCGAAAATAACTATATTTTTTTTTTCTACGGAGGCGTTTTCGAGAAATCCCCCTTTTCCTGTTTTTGAAGGGGGGGAAAAATATGATCTCATATAATCACATATATCTCGCAAACCAATAAAGCCAGCTTATTATGTAAGACAACAAACGAAAGATAATAAAATTTTACATAAACGCCTCATACTTTACTTTTCGATCAGTTTTTTAGTTTCTGTGTTATTAATAAACATTTCGAAAAATTTTGATTTTTCTTTTGAAAAATCGAAAAATAAAGTTTTTCAATTGGGATATTTTCTTGAAAAAAAATTCGGTAAAAATAAAAAAACTTCATTGTGCAAAAGTCTAAAGAACCCCAGTAAAAACAAGATACTAATGAAGAAAATCGATGGATAAATAACGGAGTTATAATCAATTAAGTGAAAATACCAAAAGTCAAATTTTACTCTATTTTTGTAATTTTCCTTGCATAAGGATACAATTTTGAAAATTTTTTTTCCGATTCGACCGATTCATATTTTTTTTTTGATTTGGTGGACCATCATAAGTAAAAAAAAATTGTTTTTATTTTTTTCGCTCGTGTAGTGTTGCCGTATTAGAAAAAAAACAATTATTTGAGGTGTCACTTAACTTAAACTGATCTGTAAAGAGAACTTCATATTTTACTCCTTATCTGAGGATATCATTAAAAAGGCAAATAAATTGCCTTTTTAACATTGGGTCATTTGTTGATATCAGATGAAAATTAGCCAATCTATAGTAAACCAAATTTCAAATTTAAAGCAAATTTCGATGATTTTCAGAATCTTTCTTTAAAGCCGTTAACATTTTCTTGTTCGAAATAATAGAAAAAGTCAAGTTTTATTACTTTTGTCATTTATATATTTTATTACAAAAATTTTGAGTTAATACGGACCAAGATCGGATGAAAAATGACAGCTCTATTCTAGATTTAGTGAATAAACATATGAAATTTTTGTTTTGCTAATTAAATAGACAGTAATTTAGTAGATTCACTCACTAAATCTAGAATAGAGCTGTCATTTTTCATCCGATCTTGGTCCGTATTAACTCAAAATTTTTGTAATAAAATATATAAATGACAAAAGTAATAAAACTTGACTTTTTCTATTATTTCGAACAAGAAAATGTTAACGGCTTTAAAGAAAGATTCTGAAAATCATCGAAATTTGCTTTAAATTTGAAATTTGGTTTACTATAGATTGGCTAATTTTCATCTGATATCAACAAATGACCCAATGTTAAAAAGGCTATTTATTTGCCTTTTTAATGATATCCTCAGATAAGGAGTAAAATATGAAGTTCTCTTTACAGATCAGTTTAAGTTAAGTGACACCTCAAATAATTGTTTTTTTTTCTAATACGGCAACACTACACGAGCGAAAAAAATAAAAACAATTTTTTTTACTTATGATGGTCCACCAAATCAAAAAAAAATATGAATCGGTCGAATCGGAAAAAAAAATTTTCAAAATTGTATCCTTATGCAAGTAAAATTACAAAAATAGAGTAATATTTGACTTTTGGTATTTTCACTTAATTGATTATTACTCCGTTATTTATCCATCGATTTTCTTCATTAGTATCTTGTTTTTACTGGGGTTCTTTAGACTTTTGCACAATGAAGTTTTTTTATTTTTACCGAATGTTTTTTCAAGAAAATATCCCAATTGAAAAACTTTTTTTTTCGATTTTTCAAAAGAAAAATCAAAATTTTTCGAAATGTTTATTAATAACACAGAAACTAAAAAACTGATCGAAAAGTAAGGTACGAGGCGTTTATGTAAAATTTTATTATCTTTCGTTTGTTGTCTTACATAATAAGCTGGCTTTATTGGTTTACGAGATATATGTGATTATATGAGATCATATTTTCCCCCCCCTTCAAAAACAGGAAAAGAGGGATTTCTAGAAAACGCCTCCGTAGAAAAAAAAAATATAGTTATTTTCGGAATCAGGGAGTCATTTTACATAAGAATTTTATAGTGGCAACCAGATCACATTTTTGCTGTAAACTAGTGTAGTTAATAGTCAGAAAGCGTCTTTATCAAGACTATTGCGAAGCCCTTTTCAGGAATTGTAAAACTCGTAATTTCCAGCTGGACTAAAAAAATAACTTTTTCTTTTTAACAATATTACTAGGTGTACAAATATGAAACCGGTAATGACATCTAGCGGTCGATAGCCGTATATGTATGAGCTTCCGAACCGTACCAAATGTCTTAATTGTTCATTCTGTCATCTGTCAACAATATTCAGTTCACAATTTGTCAAGTTTCATACAACAACGCATTTTTTCCGCTCGTAAAGATGTCGAATTTTGTGCCTGAAAACTCTCATTTGCGGGAAGCATTGATTTTCTGTTTCCATTTAAAGAAAAACGCTTTTGAATCGCATCGAATCATCACTGGCGATGAAAAGTGGATTTATTTCAACAATCCCAAACGAAAAAAATCATATTTGAGCCCCGGCCAACGCCCCAAATCAACGCCAAGACCAAATCGCTTCGGCCGAAAGACAATGCTGTGTATTTTCTGGGATCAGCGTGGTGGTATTTGGTATGAGCTACGAAAACCAGGTGAAACAGTTACTGGTGCACGCTACCATCAACAATTCATCGCTTTGAACCGTGCTATACGTCAGAAGAGGCCCGAATTTCAACTTCGCCATGACAAAATTGTATTCCAAGATGACAACGCATCGCCACATTGTAATGCTCGGGGCGGTTGTTGGCACTTTTCAAAATTAAAAAAAAATTGAAAAATTGTTTCATAAAACTTATATTGATAATATTTTAACAACCTACACTTTATTGGGGTTAGCCGTTTTGGGACCCGTCAATTTATCGGCTAGCAAAACAGTCGGCTGGGGGGAATTCTTGGCTCACCCTTTAAAATACCCACACACACAAAATAATATATAAGAGTCCCTATGCCTATGGAAATCTAAAGCAAATATAAAAACAGATAGCAAGAAATGAACTAAGGTTGACCACCAAATTTAGGAAAAAATAGCCGACAGTAAAATGGTCAATAAATTGAAAAGAAATTAAAAGGATATTCTCTTGAAACGGACAACTGGTACCTCGGAAAAGTTATATGAGGTACATTCTCTCAACCCACCCTACCTTGATCCTACTGGGCAAAAAAAAATGTTTTTAGGATCCCATATTTCAACCACATTCGCATCCCCATCACCACAAGGAAATCAAAAAAATTGAAGTTTCCATATTATTTTCTACTTTATTTATAACTCGGAATTCATTTAAAAATTAAAGCCATAATGCCTAAAGTTATATCTTACAAAAAGTTACAAAAGTTAGTTTTATATATATCTAATTTTCAAAGATTTTAACAATGGCTAACCATTTAGCTTAAATAATATTTTGCGTTCATTTGCAATTTTACAACAATTGTTGGATTAGGATAAGAAAACGAAATAGAAAAGGGAATCAAAATCAATAAAAGATATTAAATATAAAAGTAGATTATGTAGGAAATTTAATTAATGTTTAAACAAAAGTGATAATTTAAAAAATAGTTTTTCAATATAGTGCACCTTTTAAATATAGCCACTACTGTAACTATCTAGAAATCGATTTAAATGTGAAGCAAAGAGAAATTACCAAAATATCTTGTAACAAGAGAGACTTCGAACAGCATAATGAAATAATATATATATGTATGCATATACCAAACACAAAAGCTTTACTTTAAATGCAACTCTCTATTGCATGAAATCTCAAAATATGCCAGATGTAAGTCTCTCCTTTTATTCAAAACTGGTATAAATGATCTTTATGCTCATTTATATCATTTTTATATTTTCTCTCTTTCTCTTTGCTTTTTTCCAAAACAAAATTTTTTATTTGTTACTTTTTGTTGTTTTTTTGTTTTTCTTTTTATTTATGCAGGAAGAAATGAAATTTTTATAAAAAATATTTAAACTCACCGATACTTTTAATTGGTTTATGCTCCTCAGCGTAGTGCAGCGGTGTACAATAATGCTATTGGTCTTACAAAGAAAATGTTTTAAAAAAAATATCATTTCTTCTATTCTAATATTCACTTTAGGAATTCAAGTATCATGAATTGTTTTATCAATTTATGAACTATTTGGCACTTTTGTTTTTTTTCCCCCTTTTTCGTATAACAAAAATTTATATTTAGGAATATTTTAATTCAAATAATTTTTTTTTTATTTTTTTTTTTGATTTTTAAATTTAGAAAATTAATTTAATTATTTTATAGAAATTAGGATATTTAATTTATGGGTTTTATTTAAGATTAAGGATGAAAGGAAATTTTTGACTTAGGCAAAATTTATGTTTAGATTTTACATTTGGGTTGTTTTTTTTTTTCCAATTAGGATTGAATATAGAATTTAGATTTTAAGCATATTTTTTTAAACTGAAATTATATATGAAAATATATATGAAAAATTTTACTTATTTTTCTTTGATGGAACGGTATATATTTTTTTTTGTATATACCTATATAAATATATAGGTACCGTATATATGTATAGAAATTTTTAGATTTTTTAGCAAATAATTTCTTTTCGTTTTACTTTATTTTTCACTAAACTTTTCGCAATTTTTCACCGCGTATCGTTTTATACCGATTTTCCCTGAATTTACGTGAAAATATACTGGTTTTTCCGAAGTTTTTGCCGAGGAAAACTCATGTTAAATTGAAACGACGCGACAGCAACTGATGGCGATCATCACCATGAGGTTTCAGGCAGTTGCTGTCTGTCCAAAATGTTGCTCTCCCTTTGTTTGGTGAATGCTTTGAAATGCTCAATATTTGCCGCTATAAAATAAATGCTTTCAATTTTATATTAACCCATGAATGAAATAAGTTTTACCTTTGTTCTTTTCTTTTAATTTTTCTTAAAATTTGGTTTCTGACCAAGTTCGAATATATTTTTTGGAATATTTTTCCAAGTAAACTCTTATTCCATAAAAACTTTATTCGAAAGAATTTAATACTTGAAAAATTTTAAACTTTAATTGAAATATATCGAATTTCAAAAGAAATTTCCAAAGTCAAAATTAATTGATGCAAACCGATTTATTCGTGGGTTAAATGACATACGTCCAATAGAGTTGATGATCCCAAAGAGAAAGAACAAGGTTTCTTTACGGAAGTTGGAGATCGGAATTCTTGCTGAATTTTTAGTTACAATTCAGTGGTATCTTAACACCTCTGATACGTCAAATTGAGCAATTTTTGAGTGATGCCAATTTAGGGTGAAGTGAAAACATTTTAAATCGTAAGATTTTTCAACAAAATAATTTCAATTATAAATAGAGTAGAACGGGGCAATGTCGTGCACTCAACTTTGACATGCTCGTAAAGCCGTACATCTCAAGCGAATGCGACGAGTAAGCATCCGATCGATAGATAATTTCGTTGGTTACATCCATGTGTATCAACATTTGTGTAGCGAGAAATTGTGTTTGTGTAAGTGAAGAAAAAAAAAATGTCTACGACATTACCCCCCTCAAAATTTGTGGGGTAATGTCGTGCATTGTTTTCCGAGTGTAGTAAAGGTACCAAAATGTGTGAGAAATGATAGGTAGCGGTTCTATTAGTGGAGATTTAGCATTATCATGTATGTATTCATTATTGTACAAGTGCGAAGTACATAATATGTTGTGTAGAGTAGAACGGGGCAATGGCGTGCACTCAACTTTGACATGCTCGTAAAGCCGTACATCTCAAGCGAATGCAACGAGTAAGCATCCGATCGAAAGATAATTTCATTGGTTACATCCATGTGTAACAACATTTGTGTAGCGAGAAATTGTGTTTGTGTAAGTGAATGTGCACGACATTACCCCAATGGTCGTTTTAAAGGTCAACTTCGATAACTCGGTGAAGCCCAAAATTTTTTTCGAAAACCAAATACTTCTTTTCTTTGGCAGGATATTTTGTTTGAGAAAACACTTACCTGGTATATTTTCCCGGAAGGATAATTATTTTTCTGACCCGATAAAAAAACACTTTTATCGTCCCGAAAGCGTGCGTTTTGAAAAAAAGGTTACTCTGTAGAGACGAACTGGTGAAAATTGCTAGTATTATATGCATAAGCTCAGTAGGTCAGCAGGTCCCTACCTTACGAACAGTTGGTAAATCATTCAATTCTTTGGGCCAAAACAGCCAGTGCACGACATTACCCCCTGCACGACATTACCCCGTTCTACTGTACATGTGTTTCACTGAAATTGTTCATTACAAAACTAGATACCTTGCTTAGAATTTTCTAAGAAGTTAGATAGAAAGTTAAGTTTTATGCTCGAATATTTTTGGCATGATAAGTGCCCATAAGTTTGCCTTGCAAATCTTCCAAAATGTATAGGCTGTTACCCAATTTCTCACGAACACGAGCCTTAAAATATGTTTTGTTAAATTTTGAATTAACGTTTTGCACGAAACTGCTTTGAGAAAAGTTTTTTCTAAAGACTTCTTGTCCAACTCGATATGAAACAGGCTTGGATCGCAAATTATATTGATTGACGTTACGTTCATACGCTTTTCGTATATTAGAGATTTAGCTTGTCATCTCGAAGAAGTTGATTACAAGGTTCTTCTAGCAAATTCAAATTTTTAAGTAAAGAGTAACTAGAACCATGTGTAACCATGTCAAAGCCGAAAAGGGCATGATATGGTGAACATTGCAGTGACTGATGGACAGAATTTAGTAGAGAACATGAAATGCTGGTCAAATGTTGATCCCACTCTTTATGATCAGATTTGACAAAAGCACGAATTGCGGCTAATAAGGAGCGGTTTACCCGTTCAGAAGCGTTAGCTTGCGGGGAATAAAGGGCGGTATACATGTGGTTTATTCCTAACTTCGTTGAATTCGCCACATTTAATATGTGATTTAGTAGAAATTCCTGAATAGGAGCTGAATTAAATTTTCTCAGAGAACAAAGCCAGTGATACTTTGAAAAATTATCGAGAACTATTAGAAGCCCAATAAAACCTTTTTTAGAGCGTGGATATGGGCCCAAGAGATCGACATAAAGTCGTTGAAAAGGTCGAAAAGAACTTGCTTGAGTACCCATTGGCGGACGTAGGATCGTATTTGTGGCTTTAGTGTTTTTACACACTTCGCAATTGCGCACATAGTTTCTAATATCACGTACCATACCAGGCCAATAAAAGTTACGTCTTAACAATTCTAGGGTCTTACCCATACCACCATGTCCTGCAACTAAGGCGTCATGTCCACGAGATATAACTTCGGAACGCATTTTCTCTGGAATCCAAAGTTTCCAAGAGTGTGTTTCTTGGCCTTCGTCAACAGAAACATGTTCTGTCCTAATGTAGACATATTTGTCTAATATTTTAAGGTCAGGTAACCTATGTTGTTCACAAGATATTTTTTTCTTTAATTTTTCATAATCCTCATCGGAAAAATGGTTAGATTGTAAGTCTATTTCTGGCTCCGTTGAGTCCAATTCTACGGCACAAATTTCATCTGTATGAATGCGAGATAATGCATCCGGTACAATATTAAGTTTCTCTTTCCTATGGCTGATGCAAAATTTATATCCTTGAAGATATAATGCCCAGCGGACAAGCCTACCAGTGAGCTTGGGCTGACGCATTAGCCACACTAAACTTGAGTGGTCCGTAATAATTTCAAATTCTTGCAATTCTATATAGCACCTAAATTTTTGAATTGCTTCCACCACTGCCAAGCATTCACGTTCCGTAACAGTATAGTTACGCTGCGCGGAATTAAGTTTTCTCGACATGTATGCTATGGGCTTTTCTTCGTCTGCCTCATTTAGTTGCATGAGAACAGCACCAATGTCAACATCACTGGCATCGCAATGGATAAAGAATTTTTTTTCGAAATTGGGGTTGGCTAAAACTGGCGCAGTCGTTAATAATTTTTTCACCTTTTCAAATGCATCGTTTGCTTCTTTCGTCCACTCTTCGTAGAAATCCTTTCAGTGATCGCGTAAGTTTCCTCAGCAAAGTTTTCTATGAACCTACGGTACCAGCCCGCAAGTCCCATAAGCCCCCTAACCTGTTTTATGTTTTTTGGCACAGGCCACGATGTGATTGCGTCAACCTTTTCGGAATCTGTGGCAATTCCACCATTCCCTATAACATAACCGAGGTATTTGGTTTCGGTCACACAGAAACTACTTTTACGAATATTCAAGGTGAAGTTTGCTTCTTTGAAACGATTTGCAATGCGAATTAAAATATTTAAATGGCTATCAAAATCTTCGGACACTATGCACATGTCATCAAGATATCCAAAAACGCAGTGTGTTAAGTCGGGTGGAATCAGTTGATCCATTAGACGACACATAGTTGACGGCGCGTTGCATAGGCCGAATGGCATAACAACGAAATTATAAAGAGGCCTACCAGGAATAGTGAATGCTGTCAACTGTTTTGACTTTTCGGACAAACCAATTTGCCAAAAGGCATCCTTAAGGTCAAGTTTCGTTATTATGTTCGCCTTGGGCAAGCGTGAAAAATTGCGTTCTATACTTTGGATGGGATAAGCATCCTTAATCGTGACGCTATTCAATTTTTTTGCGTCTAAGCAGAGTCTAACTTTGTTGGGCTTAAGAACAAGACGCATAGGAGAACTCCAAGAGCTGGATGATTCCTCTATTACCCCGAGTTCAAGCATTCGATCAACTTCATCGAACATTAATTTTTCAACAGCCGGTGAAACCGGATAATACCGCTGTTTATTAGGCTTTGCGCTGCCCACATCGATATCGTGCTCAATTAATTTTGTACGACCAAGACCTTCTTTTTCAATGTTTGGAAAAAGCAGCTTCAAGTTGTTGTTGCTGAATTTGATTCAACGGAAAAAACTTTTCAGTAGTGTTTTGTGAAACAGAATCTGAAGTAGATATGGAACTAATAATGCCTGGAGCAAGCTTAAAAATACGCCAAAAGTCAATGCCAAGAATAAGTTTTTGTGCAATCGAAGGTATAATATACAGACGTAATGGATTTGTCTCATTTCGGTACTCAATCTCCACTTCAAGGTATCCAATCACCTTATGAGCTTTACCATCCGCAGTTTTAACGTCAGAAGAAATTTTTCTGAAATTAGGGTGTAAAGAAAAATCTTCAACAGCTAAATTTGAGCCTATGCAACTTATATTTGCACCTGTATCTAAAAGTCCAAATTCTTTTTTGTCCAAAAATTTAACTTCAGCATAAAAGCGTTGATCTTTATCATTTAAAATTGACGAAATCAGAAAACGTTTGTGTTTACGCAAAGCTTGATAAAAGCGACGAATTCGCAAAGTCGATCTTTTTGTTTTTTTGTTAGTTTTAACAAAAGGTGTGTCTTTAAAAATTCTATCTCTAGTTTCATAATAATTTTTTAATCTCAAGTGATTAGGTAATTTTGGATAAATTATTTTATCAATATCTTCAAATTTATTTTCTCTTTCTAAAATAATTAAATTTTCAGTTGTCTCAGTTTTTGCTGAGCTAGCCGGCAAAATGGAATTTAATGCATTTGATTCCCCTCCTTGGGTGGCACTCTGTTGTTGTTGAATACCCCCTTTTTCGAGTTTTCCGAATTTTTCGAGGAGCAATTAGGACATTGGGGTTTATAAACGCGTGATAATCCACATCCGTAGCAAAATATTGTTCTAGCCTCGAGACAATCATCCCACCTATGACCCTCTTCTTGACAATTCCAACATTTTAGAATTTTTGCAGTATTTGATTGTTTTACTGAAGCAACAGCAAAATTTTCAGATTGTACGAAATCGTCGGTTAAATCTGGTGTAGAATCTTGTTCCAAAGCAAAAATGTTTTTTCTAACGGGAGGATTTGAATTATAATTTGCCCGAAATTGTGGACGTTTGCAAATTTCTTCCGCTAAAAAATTTTCACGCCTTTGGCATAAAGTTCGTAAATGAGAAATTGACTGAATTGGCACATAAAGAAGCTCATGCCTAATGTCAGGTTTCAAATTTCGTGTAAAAATTTCGATCAGTTCACCTTCAGAAATCGGTACAGATAATCTATCTGCAAGCAAATTTATTTCATCGAAAAAAATTTCAAAATTCTCTTTAGGTTTTTGCTTACGATTGCGAATTTGTTCTCTAATGTCATAATCTGACCTATGATCCTTAAATTCATAACGCAAAGCTAAACAAAACTCCCGCCACTGAATATTAGTAACACTTTTACGATATCTCCAAAACCATATACTTGCTTTTCCATTAAGGAGAACGTGTAGATTTCTGCACAAGGCAGGAAAATCACTGTTTAAGCAATCTGAAGTTAGCAATTGAATTCTGTAAATGAATTCTTCAGCACTGAGGCCATCTGAAGAGCCATTAAATTTTACATTCCAGCTCTGTATAATGCTGGTGATTTTTTCAGGACTAAAATATGATTGATGGTGAGGTTCTGAAGGTAAATTTAAATTTGGAAGAACATTTCTATTCATTCTCGTATTTGGACGAACATTGTCACTATTGGCCTGTTGGTTGTTACTATTTGAATTTGAACTATTTTGATTTTGAGAAATTCTTAAGTTCAGCAATCGTTGTATGCTTTCATCAATAATTTGACTTATTTGACCATAGTCAACTGGATTAGCAACCACATTTGACTGTCGTTGGCTGTTAACATTTGGAGACCTTAACGTATGATTCATACTCAATGGCAAAATATTTGCAGCTTCAATTAAATTGGGTGAACGTGACGTATGATCGACATTTGATTCAACATGTTCAGTTTCCATATTGTTTGATGGTAAATTTGAAATATTTAACAAAGGTAAGCTTTGGTTTGGATCATCAGTATCTCCAAATTGAGAAGCAACTTCTAAGTTGGTTACACTGAGAGATGGTCGATAACTTCGAGTATTATAGTGTTTAGGTGTAGTACCTCTTCCACGACCACGACCGTTATTTGACATAAGATTTCGATTTTTACTTTTAGAAAGTTTAATAAATTTTAAGTCTCTTTTATGTACTAGAGATCGACAGCACGGACATTCGTTATTATCGATTAACCAATTTTCAATGCAATCCTTGTGATATAAATGACTGCATTTAGTAATAAAATTTTGTTGCTGACCAGTAATTATTTCCTGGCAAACGGCACAAATATGATCACGGTTTTCTACCGATGAAGCATTCAAATTTTCATTACTGTGATGTAATGGCATTATTTAAAAAAATATAGTTAGTTGATAAACTGTATATTAATAAAGTTTTCCTTTTGTGGTGATTAGGTAATGGAAGGCAAAAAATAGAAAATATATTGTTGTGTTTCAAGAGATTATAAAAGAAGTAATTAAAGTTTTGTAAGCTTGGTTATAATTCAGTTTGTATAAGAGAAGCAGATAGATATTACTTCTCCAGTATCAGAATCAAATAATTGGATAATTATAAGCAAATTGATTTCAAAGAAAAGCTAATGAATTATGATCCGAAAAATTTGCTCTGTAATTTAAATTTAATTTAAACTATTTAGTGAGGTCAAAGAAAAGAAAAAAAATAACGAGTGTCGATCGGTCGATATACTTGTTCAGAAAATACGCCAAGCATTCGAATGTCCAGAAAGAATCATTAGAAATTTCAAAACTTGTATTCACAAATAATAAAAAACTTTGCTTTCCAAAATTTAAATAAACTATGGATGTTCTCTATCCTCAGAAGGAAAATAGAAACATTTTAGGACGATTATCCAAAACTTCTGTTAAAGTTCAAGACAACTCTGCCCCACGTTGGGCGCCATTTGTATGTAATGCTCGGGGCGGTTGTTGGCACTTTTCAAAATTAAAAAAATTGAAAAATTGTTTCATAAAACTTATATTGATAATATTTTAACAACCTACACTTTATTGGGATTAGCCGTTTTGGGACCCGTCAATTTATCGGCTAGCAAAACAGTCGGCTGGGGGGAATTCTTGGCTCACCCTTTAAAGTACCCACACACACAAAAAAATATATAAGTGTCTCTATGCCTATGGAAATCTAAAGCAAATAAAAAAACAGATAGCAAGAAATGAACTAAGGTTGACCACCAAATTTCGGAAAAAATAGCCGACAGTAAAATGGTCAATAAATTGAAAAGAAATTAAAAGGATATTCTCTTGAAACGGACAACTGGTACCTCGGAAAAGTTATATGAGGTACATGCTCTCAACCCACCCTACCTTGATCCTACTGGGCAAAAAAGATTGTTTTTAGGATCCCATATTTCAACCACCTTCACATCCCCATCACCACAAGGAAATCAAAAAAATTGAAGTTCCATATTATTTTCTACTTTATTTATAACTCGGAATTCATTTAAAAATTAAAGCCATAATGCCTAAAGTTATATCTTACAAAAAGTTACAAAAGTTAGTTTTATATACTTATATCTAATTTTCAAAGATTTTAACAATGGCTAACCATTTAGCTTAAATAATATTTTGCGTTCATTTGCAATTTTACAACAATTGTTGGATTAGGATAAGAAAACGAAATAGAAAAGGGAATCAAAATCAATAAAAGATATTAAATATAAAAGTAGATTATGTAGGAAATTTAATTAATGTTTAAACAAAAGTGATAATTTAAAAAATAGTTTTTCAATATAGTGCACCTTTTAAATATAGCCACTACTGTAACTATCTAGAAATCGATTTAAATGTGAAGCAAAGAGAAATTACCAAAATATCTTGTAACAAGAGAGACTTCGAACAGCATAATGAAATAATATATATATGTATGCATATACCAAACACAAAAGCTTTACTTTAAATGCAACTCTCTATTGCATGAAATCTCAAAATATGCCAGATGTAAGTCTCTCCTTTTATTCAAAACTGGTATAAATGATCTTTATGCTCATTTATATCATTTTTATATTTTCTCTCTTTCTCTTTGCTTTTTTCCAAAACAAAATTTTTTATTTGTTACTTTTTGTTGTTTTTTTGTTTTTCTTTTTATTTATGCAGGAAGAAATGAAATTTTTATAAAAAATATTTAAACTCACCGATACTTTTAATTGGTTTATGCTCCTCAGCGTAGTGCAGCGGTGTACAATAATGCTATTGGTCTTACAAAGAAAATGTTTTAAAAAAAATATCATTTCTTCTATTCTAATATTCACTTTAGGAATTCAAGTATCATGAATTGTTTTATCAATTTATGAACTATTTGGCACTTTTGTTTTTTTTTTCCCCCTTTTTCGTATAACAAAAATTTATATTTAGGAATATTTTAATTCAAATAATTTTTTTTTTTATTTTTTTTTTTTGATTTTTAAATTTAGAAAATTAATTTAATTATTTTATAGAAATTAGGATATTTAATTTATGGGTTTTATTTAAGATTAAGGATGAAAGGAAATTTTTGACTTAGGCAAAATTTATGTTTAGATTTTACATTTGGGTTGTTTTTTTTTTTCCAATTAGGATTGAATATAGAATTTAGATTTTAAGCATATTTTTTTAAACTGAAATTATATATGAAAATATATATGAAAAATTTTACTTATTTTTCTTTGATGGAACGGTATATATTTTTTTTTTGTATATACCTATATAAATATATAGGTACCGTATATATGTATAGAAATTTTTAGATTTTTTAGCAAATAATTTCTTTTCGTTTTACTTTATTTTTCACTAAACTTTTCGCAATTTTTCACCGCGTATCGTTTTATACCGATTTTCCCTGAATTTACGTGAAAATATACTGGTTTTTCCGAAGTTTTTGCCGAGGAAAACTCATGTTAAATTGAAACGACGCGACAGCAACTGATGGCGATCATCACCATGAGGTTTCAGGCAGTTGCTGTCTGTCCAAAATGTTGCTCTCCCTTTGTTTGGTGAATGCTTTGAAATGCTCAATATTTGCCGCTATAAAATAAATGCTTTCAATTTTATATTAACCCATGAATGAAATAAGTTTTACCTTTGTTCTTTTCTTTTAATTTTTCTTAAAATTTGGTTTCTGACCAAGTTCGAATATATTTTTTGGAATATTTTTCCAAGTAAACTCTTATTCCATAAAAACTTTATTCGAAAGAATTTAATACTTGAAAAATTTTAAACTTTAATTGAAATATATCGAATTTCAAAAGAAATTTCCAAAGTCAAAATTAATTGATGCAAACCGATTTATTCGTGGGTTAAATGATATACGTCCAATAGAGTTGATGATCCCAAAGAGAAAGAACAAGGTTTCTTTACGGAAGTTGGAGATCGGAATTTTTGCTGAATTTTTAGTTACAATTCAGTGGTATCTTTACACCTCTGATACGTCAAATTGAGCAATTTTTGAGTGATGCCAATTTAGGGTGAAGTGAAAACATTTTGAATCGTAAGATTTTCAACAAAATAATTTCAATTATAAATACATACACGGAGAAAAAAAATAGTACTTGCTACTTTATTTCTCATAAATTTTACCAGAATTTCAAGTCAGAATAGTGACAACTTTACACCGATATAAATTTCACCTTAATTTTTTAGTCAATTCAGAATGTATGTTTGCTAGTAATTTTTATGAAAATATTGGCGTGATATTTACCTTACTGTATAGTTCAAACAACAAAAAAAAAAAAAAAAAAAACAAAAAAAAAAAAAACAAAAAAAAAAAACTTAGCTGACCGGCGCTGGGGTACGAACCCTTGCCCTTCCATATGATAGTCAGATACATATCCTCTGCGCTGCTCACGCATGTGATGTAGAAGCAAAAAAATTTGTATATAAAGAAAATGTCTGTCCAAAAATAGAAATTTTTACTAAAATTATAAAAGTCAAAATGATTTTATTTTTTTATGATATTTACCTTACTCGAGTAAGGTGGCAATTATGACACTCATTTTTGTGCGTGAAAAAAATAAAGTTATTTTGACTAGAATTATAAATTCAAAATGGTCACACATTTTTTTTCTGAAAGTATAAATTACCTTACATAAAGTCAAATGTAGGAAATTTATAGTAAATATTCCTTTATTATTTAACTACATTTTATTTGTAGATATGACGTTACGGACTCATCTAATAGTTCTTACGTAAGGTAAATCATACTTGAAATTTAGTGTTGATTACTTTAATTTTTCGACTAGCCGATAAAGTAAAAATTATGATACGTATTTTTCTCCGTGTATGTTTCACTGAAATTGTTCATTACAACATCGAGCAGCGGTCAATAAAAACTTGGTAGAATCGTACAACTGGGAGCCACTGCCCCACCCGCCGTACTCACCGGACCTGGCGCCGTCTGATTACTATTTGTTTTCATCGATGGGACACGCACTCAATGATTCGCACTTCAATTCTTACGAGGAAGTGCAAAAATGGCTCGATGAATGGATAGCCTCAAAAAACGAAAAATCTTTTTGGCGAGGAATCCATAAATTGCCTGAAAGATGGGAAAGATGTGTAGCTAGCGAAGGGAAGTACTTTGAAGATTAAATTTGGAACCATTTTCGCAAAATAAACGTGTTTTTTTTTTAAATAAAAATAACCGGTTTCATATTTGTACACCTAGTATGTTTTAAGATCTTTTTTTTTGATTAGAACTTGTTTTTTCTTTTTTAAATGGAATATTATCCTTTTTTAGTACGATTTCTTTTTTTTTTAAATCGAATTTTGTTTCTTCTCTTTTTTTTTCTTTTTTCTAAAATGTTATAATGGAATTACTTATTATACTTAAGTAAAAATCTTAAAAATACTTAAAAATATTGTACGAGTCCAACCAAGTTGGACGACGGACTAACGATTTGAGCGACTCGGTGAGTGAATTTCTAACTTTCGCATGTCAAATATCAATTTTAGCTTCCGAAAAGAAACGTGATATTGATATAAATATATCAAAATCATCTGATTTCAACAAGTCAATTATATTGCGAGTGCTGATACCATGGCCTTGCACTATTGTACATTCAGCAGCCGTGATCTCTGTGCTGAGTTTATATTTGGACAGTAAAAAGCAAATGTTGTGTAGATTCAATATCGCCACATGAGCAAATGTTGCTATTGACGATAATATTGTAACTTTAAAAAGGTGATCCATGCATCGGGTATGATTGAATTTTAATCTATTTATCATAGTAATCGTTTTACGTGGCAGACTATGTAGAGTTGTAGAACAATGACTTTTTGTTAATACTTGGTGAAAACGCAAAATAAAACCTCCCAAGCTCAGAAGTATTCCAACGAGATTGCCAGCTATTAACCTGCACTGCCTTATCAGCAGATCTAACATCTGAAAAGTTAACAGAAAGGGAGGATGCGTCCAATCCCGAAGCAACCCGATCAACATATTCATTGCCCTCGATACCCATATGGCTGGGTACCCACAAGAAATGAATCTGCTTACCTTTGACCTTCAGTTCATACAAAAGTGATTTAATTTGAAAAATATACTGATGCGTTCTATTGTTGCAAATGCCAGAAATAGCCATGAGTACAGATTTACTATCAGATATAATAATAAATTTAGAAAAGTCCTGTACGGCGATTAATCTAATTGCCTCCAAAATTGCCAGAGCTTCAGCAGAGTATACAGATGATGTAGGATTTAAGGGAAAATAAGCCTCAATATTAATATTGGGCACCCATATTCCACTGCCGGTGGAAATGTCCGTTTTGGAGCCATCTGTAAAAACTCTTATAAAATCTCTACGACGGACCATGAAATTATGAAACTTGCAACTAACTTCATTTGCGGTGACTAACGATTTAACAACTGGCAAAAATTTTACTACAGGCCTTTGCAACAGCGCTTCAAAAGAAGTAGAAAAAATAGGATGCTTGATATAACGAATGAAGGTCAGTTTTTGAGACTTCTCCAAAAACTTTTTAAAAAATATAGGTACATTACATTTAAAATATCAAACATGAATGCCCTAGCAGGGTGATTATCAACAGATATTACTTTGTTAATAACACCTTCTGCCAAAAAGTTCAGACGCTCCGGAAAAGGCATAACATTTCCCATTTTCTCCAGACTGAGTGTATGAGTAGAAACCATGAAACCAAGAGAGATACGCAAAGCCTTCCACTGTACACGCTGCAACTTTAAAAAATCTTTTTTGGAGCAATCCAGAAGCATAGGCGCCATATGTTCCAATTTAGGTCTAATGAGACCTATATAAAGTCGAATTAAACATTGAGGGTCCGAACCCCAATCACACCACTTAGAGAACGCAAAACATTAGTATAATGAAAACAGCTGTTGACTATACGATCCACTTGATATCTTAAAAAAAGATTCTTGTGGAATGTAAAACCAAAAAAAACACACCCTTGAGGCACACCTGTAAAGGAGTGTCTATTAACGAAACCATCGTCATTCTGTATATAAAGATCCTTAAATTGAAAAAGACAATAAATGAAGTCACAAAACTTGTTTGGAATACCAAGTAGCTTAAGCTTAGACCATAAAAGATGTATATAAACATTGTCAAATGCGCCCTTAATGTCCAAAAACACAGCCACAACACTTTCCTTTTTTAAGAAGGCTAAATGCACAGCGGACCAGAGTGCGAGAACATTATCAGAGGTTGACTTCCATTTTCTAAAACCAGACTGACTATTACTAATTTTCAAGTGAGACTCCAAAAACCACTCAAGCCTAGTACAGAGGATGAGCTCAAAGATTTTCCTGAGCGACGTCGCAAGTGCTATTGACCGATAAGAAGTTGCAACGATAGAAGGACAATTCTTTTTCTTAAGTGGCATCACCTTGTATTGGAACCAACAATAAGGAATTCGACCACTCAAAAGTATCTCAATAAACATCCCTAGCAACTTGAACTTATGCTCTGCATTAAAAGATTTCAGATGTTGATTGCGCATGCCATCAATACCGGGAGCAGTGTTTTTTGAAAAAGAGATTGCTTTTTCCAATTCCGCGAAGGCAATTGGCAGTAACAAAAAATTATCATTGTGCTCTGAAATAGGAGAGACAAATTGAATAGGGCCGACAGAACCAGCCAAATTTTCACAAAACACAGATAAACACTCATTGAAACCAGATAAACAACTAGAAAAATTTCCTTTGAAACATTTAACTGTCTTCCAAAGCCCAGCAACCGTCATGTTACTATCTATACTTTCACAAAAACTTTTCCAACCGTTCCTTTTTTCAACTCTTAGCATGTATTTATATTCCTTTTTCATTTTTAGAAACTCTTCAAAATTATGCCTAGGACATGATTTGTATCTATTTAGCGCTAACCTCAAGGCAGCACTAATTCTTTTACAGGCTGGATTCCACCAAAGATTTGGTGCTCTCATTTTACTACTAGTATTTATTTTGAACGTATCATAAAAAATTTGAGTAAAAGTATCAATTCTACTGTCTGAAGAAGGACTACCACACAAAGGAGAGTCGAATACCTCACGAAGTTTTTTGTTAAGAAAGCCCTTATCAATAAACTTAGGAATAACATACTTAGAAAAACTTTTTGACGTAGGAACATGATAAAGAGTTATTTCAATGATGCAATGAGTGCTTCCTAACGTTTCTCTAGTAGTTTTCCAGGAAGAGTGTAGACCCACATTGCCCGTGCAAATAGTTGGATCCAAACAAGAAATACTTTGATCAAAATGAGTCGGCTCGCCGTTATTTAACAACATAAAATTATTGTCCTCTACAAAATCTAATATTTTCCTGCCTCTAGAATCACTGCCCCAGCATACATTATGCGCATTAAAATCTCCACAAATCAGAATAGAAGAGTGACTTAAATTAGCCAAAATTCCATTCAGATGACACGGTGCTCTTAAACAGTCGATTGGTTTTTTGGCTATGTAGAGAAAATCTGTGAATGGGGTTTCATTTGTATTAGTTTAGTGGTCTGAAAAATGCAAATCCCGAAATCGTATCTGATCATCCCCGCGAAATATCGCAAAAATACATATCCCATATAAAAAAAAAAAAAAAATCGGAAAAAAAACGCAACAAACATATATAAAAATAGTTATATTTAATGTATTTTACAATGCTGAATCTGAATCCGGTTTTAAAATTGCTATATCTCATACGGTTTTTGAGATATCTTAGCCTAAACAAGGAAAAAATACCGTTTTTGCTATATTTTTAAGCTATATAACTAGAATATAGAACATTCATACGCAGAATTCGATACATTGTCTGAAAGCTCCAATCTTTTTTTTTAAAACCACATCTAAATTATATCAATAGCTTAATTTTTCTCTGAAATATCGTAGACTGAAATAATGACAAAACACGTTTTTTGCACTTTTTTAACTTTTTAGGTTAGGATATCTCCGAGAAAAATAAAGCTATCAACATTATTTGAATTAGGTTTAGAAGATTGATTAGAGCTTTCCATTTCTGCATCAGAATTTACGGATATACATCCTGTTATATAGCTCCAAAACACAGCAATAAAACATAGCATCGGCTTTTTTTCCTTGTTTAGGGTAAGATATCTCAAAAACCGTATGAGATACAGCAATTTTAATGCCGGATTTGGATTCAGCATTGCAAAATACATTAAATATAACTATTTTTATATTTTTTTGTTGCGTTTTTTTTAGATTTTTTTTTTTTTATATGGGATATGTATTTTTGCGATATTTCGCGAGGATGATCAGCTACGATTTCGGGGTTTGCATTTTTCAGACCACTAAACTAATACAAATGAAACCCCATTCACAGATTTTCTCCACATAGCCAAAAAACCTATCGACTGTTTAAGAGCACCGTGATGAGACACAGATATATTGGGCCTTATCGCAAATAAATATTCTCGAGAATTTATTCGCTAACTCCCTGGTTTGCAATCGCAAAAAAAATTTCGTGGAAAGGGAAAATTCACTGGAAAAATTATGTAATCGGCAATAAGTTGGGAGCGAGTTTTTTCACTTTTATTTGCTAAATTTGCTCCTCAACTTTTTGCTAGGGAGTACTAATGTATAAATGAATAATTATAAATAACGTTTGACAAATTAAAAACTTTAGTACAACAATTTTAAAGCTTATTGAAATAGCTTTCATATGGCACTAAAGTTTTAAATATTCATCCAAGCGTTTCCAACTTATGCTGGTTCTGCTAAAACTACTTTTCACTCAAATTTTTTTGGAAACTTTTTGGTGCAAACTTTTGATTTTCCAAATCCACTAAAATGATTAAAGACATTTTTTACTTTAAAAAGTAAAGCATTAACTTCGATTTCACTGCTGCAATTGCTTCTTTTTCTTCTTTTGCAATTGCTGTTTCTTGTTTATCTTTTTTTTAAGTCAGCTGTCAAAATCCAGTGGAAAATGGAAAAAATGTCAACGATTTATGGAAAAAAGCGTTGCCACATGTTTTTTTTGTGTGCAAAATGTCTTCGAAATTGGAAAAAATCAGCGTTCAGACAGGTTGTTTGTGCAAAATGTCAAAGATATGGGAAAGACTCAGCGTTGCCAGATGTTGTTTTTGTGTAAAATGTCAACGCTCTTGGAAAAACGCAGCGTTGCAAACTAGTTATTTCTGAAAATGTCAACGATATTAAAATAAAAAAAGTATCCCTGCAGGAAGGGGAGTTTCCATTAATGAAATATTCACTACTTCCACTGCTCCTTCCCCGGGAGGGAGAGAATGGAACTCCCTTCAGATTAACGATAAGGCCCATTATGGTTAGGTGGAATGTAAAGAGATAAGATAGCAATAGCCCCCCCTATCCGTTAAGACTTCACAGCCACATACCTCAACAAAATCTGAAGAAGAGACAATATTAAGGGATTTAATCTTAAGAGACTTAGCAAAAACAATGGCCACTCCACCACCGCGATTAGCAGAGGAGCGATCAAACCTAAAAACATCAAAATTCTTGAACACAAGAGAGTCAGATGATTGCAGAAAAGTTTCAGACAGGTACCCCAAAGAAATACCATTGTCAAGAAAATATTGCTCTATAAGATGTTTTTTATTGCGTACACTCGTGCAATTGAACTGTGATACTATCATTTATGTTTATAAGAATAGAACTGAATAGGGGATTAAGGTTATCTCTCCTAACATCATCCTCTGAATCATCGTTCATACTAAGAAGACTAACGATGGATTCGAAAAATGGCTTAATTTGCCTAACTAATTCATCACTAGAATTCTTAACTTGAACGTTGATGACCGATTCAATGTCGGCTACCTCTGTTACATGCTTGGTGGGAATCACACTAGCAGTCTCAACCACTGTGTCCACACTCTCCTCTTCCACCTCAATGACGTCACTTTCTACACGCTGCCTCTTGGCAGGAACAACAGGATTTTGTTTGGGCTTGGACCGACCACGATGCAACGAAATTTGAGGAAATTCCTCAGAATTAAATGCAAAAGAATTATTATTGTTATTAAATGTAAACGACTTAGTATAGTACGTTCGTTATATGCAGTAATGCGAGCGTTAGGATCCGCGTTTGAAAAATTAGAAAAAGATACAACTTTGGGTTTAAGTTTATTGGCCTTTTCAACTTTTCCTTCAAAAATCTTTTTATAGATCGGACAAAACATGGACGCAGCTTGATGAGGACCACCGCAATTAACACATTTCACAACAGCAGAACAGCCTGCAGATTCTTCATGTTGAATACCACGCTTACCGCATAAGCGATGCGTGCGTCTACATCCCCTTTCGGAGTGATTGAACCTCCAGCACCTCATACATTGCAAAACGTTATCACAATATGGATTTATAGGAAAATTGACACCGCCCATAGAAATATGAGACGGCAGCACATCTCCCGAGAAACACAACAAAACTATATCAGATACCGACAAACCACCGTGACTGGACACATCCTTTCTAAACAAGCGTTTAACTTCAGTAAGTTTACAGCTAGCGGACAGCGGACCAAACTGGCACATGTTTTTCCCGAAACCTTCTTCATAAATTTCCTGCTCGCTATACGAGACAGGAATAGGGATAACGCCCTTCACTTCACACAACTCGGACGGAATAAAAGTCAAATAATTTTCGAGCAGCCCGTAAATTATAATAAAAAAAAATAGAATATATAAAAAAAAAAATACAACCACCCGACGCAAAACCACCTTAATTAAAAGGAAAAATTATAATAAAAAACTTTAATTAAACACAATAGCTACTGAATGCAATGCAAGGCCAAATAAAAGCAAAAATAACTCACAAAGTTACTTCAAAGAAAATTGTTGCGCCCAAAATGGCGTCTCAGCAAAAAATTCACAAGAAAAAATTTTCCAGCAAGAGTATCAAATGTAAAATCCAAAACACGTCAGCACTGCACCACACTCAAATCGAAAGTCCAGCTGCAATTGCTGTTCCTTGTTTATCTTTTTTTCTTTTAAGTCAGCTGTCAAAATCCAGTGGAAAATGATAAAAAAATTTCAACGACATGTTTTTTTTTTTTTGTGCAAAATGTCTACGGAATTGGAAAAAGTCAGCATTCAGACTGGTTTTTTGCGCAAAATGTCGAAGATATGGGAAAGACTCAGCGTTGCTAGATGTTGTTTTTGTGTAAAATGTCAACAGTTTTCGAAAAACACAGCGTTGCAAACTGGTTACTTCTGAAATGTCCCTGCAGGAAGGGAGTTTCCATTCATAAAATATTCACTACTTCCAGTGCTCCCTCCCAGGGAGGGATTATATTCTCGAGAATGGAAACTCTCTTCAGATTTACGATAAGGCCCAATATGATAGAATAATTATGATATAATAAATACACAGCCAGCTACTCAATAATGATAGCTTTGGCTGAGGTCGTTCATGTGCAATCAATCAACATGTTTGTGGATCCAGGTTCAAGTCCTCCAAAGGGTGAACACGGGAAAAAAATAGAATATATATTATGAAATGATGAAAATACATGGAAACCAACCAGGACAACTGAAGAACCCCTCGGAGTAGCAAGAAGGAAAATAAAAATGGTGGTGGGGTGGTTGGGTTGGTTGGTGGGGAAGGGTATGGTTATATTTTTAAAAAATCAATGCAATAGATTTCAAAAGTCATTGCAATAAAATTTTAAATAGCAATAAATTTCAAAAATCAATGCAATAGATTTTTTCAATAGCATTAAATTCCAAAAATCAATGCAATGATTTTTGGTATTTGCAGTAATGCAATAATGCTCCTATAATGCATTGAAAAAGTAATGTAATTTGCCTAATCTGGCTTAGACTACGATCCAGAATTTGAAAAAATGCTTGTGGCTATAAGAAATAAAAAACTTTATTCGAATTCAAATGATTTAGCTATTTGGCCAAAAAATTTGGCTCAAAATGCAGAGTTGAATCTCCTCTTTCCATACATTTTTACTAATGAAGAATTTCAATCTAGACAAATCAGTCACTCTTGCGCTGAATGTTTTCAGAAATTCTGGCCCCTATAGCGGTTATCGATTGGCAATAGGTAAACGCTCTTTTTTTCGATCAGCGATTGTCTTTTCTATTGTGTTCAGAGGTCAGTAGAACGTTTGTCGACTGTGAATGGCAACGTAATCGATGAATTCATTTTGCTGGAATATTTTATATAAATAGAAAAGAAAATGGATAAAAGGAAAGAATTTTTGTAATAAAAATAGTTTTACAGCAATGATTGTAATACAAAACTAATACATTAAATATTATTTTACTAATTGCAGACACGGTGCTCTTAAACAGTCGATTGGTTTTTTGGCTATGTGGAGAAAATCTGTGAATGGGGTTTCATTTGTATTAGTTTAGTGGTCTGAAAAATGCAAACCCCGAAATCGTAGCTGATCATCCCCGCGAAATATCGCAAAAATACATATCCCATATAAAAAAAAAAAAAAAATCGGAAAAAAAAACGCAACAAACATATATAAAAATAATTATATTTAATGTATTTTGCAATGCTGAATCTGAATCCGGTTTTAAAATTGCTATATCTCATACGGTTTTTGAGATATCTTAGCCTAAACAAGGAAAAAATACCGTTTTTGCTATATTTTTAAGCTATATAACTAGAATATAGAACATGCATACGCAGAATTCGTTACATTGTCTGAAAGCTCCAATCTTTTTCTTTAAAACCACATCTAAATTATATCAATAGCTTAATTTTTCTCTGAAATATCGTTTTTTGCACTTCTTTAACTTTTTAGGTTAGGATATCTCCGAGAAAAATAAAGCTATCGACATTATTTGAATTAGGTTTAAAAGATTTTTTAAAGCTTTCCATTTCTGCATCAGAATTTACGGATATACATCCTGTTATATAGCTCCAAAACACAGCAATAAAACATAGCATCGGCTTTTTTTCCTTGTTTAGGGTAAGATATCTCAAAAACCGTATGAGATACAGCAATTTTAATGCCGGATTTGGATTCAGCATTGCAAAATACATTACATATAACTATTTTTATATTTGTTTGTTGCGTTTTTTTTAGATTTTTTTTTTTTATATGGGATATGTATTTTTGCGATATTTCGCGAGGATGATCAGCTACGATTTCGGGGTTTGCATTTTTCAGACCACTAAGCTAATACAAATGAAACCCCATTCACAGATTTTCTCCACATAGCCAAAAAACCTATCGACTGTTTAAGAGCACCGTGCAGAGCAAAAGGGATCAGCAACAAAAGACTACTTAAACGGTTGGGTCAATTAATGAAGCAAAATCTTGCTATTTCCAAAGGAATTTGCACAAAAACACAGGCAAGGAGTAAGTAGAAAGCTATTGCCCACGAATTAAACTGTTAGGTGCACGGGAGAAATGCTGAAGGATTGAACGAGTGCCTCAGTCGTCATCTTTTCCTGGGCAAATCCACATCTTCCTCTGTGTCATCGTACCACCAACCTTCCAAACAACAATTTTTTTTGTTATAAATTTGTTCCGAAATATTGCCAATTTAATAAAATTAGAATTAAAGCTTTCAGAAAATATTGGAAATTAACTGCTGTCAAAATAAAATATTCACAATATTTATTTTGATACATTTTTGAAGTCTATAAATCCATCTTGAAAAACAGTCTTCAAAATCGGCTTTTTACAGTTTTACAATTGAATCGGTCATTTTTTAAAAGGGGATATGTGTCGCTCGGTAGAGAATTATTCTTTTGCTTTTTTGCCGCTGTAGCGATGGCACTGCTTGGTTTATCTATTTTCCAAGTACACAGATTACTGCTTACTATTATTGTTAGTTAACACCCATCAATAAAATCGAAATAAAATAAGGTTTTTCTTAAATTTGCCGCACCGCACTGCTGTTGAAGACTCTCCCTCTCAAATTTTTTTTTTATTTTTGGAAACAACCACAAGTCACAAGGCGCAATAAAATCAGTAATTTTTTTAGCAGTGTGCGCTGGCGCATTATCGTGGTGTAATAAGTAGCGGCGTAGCTATTTTTTTTGCCTTTTTCCCAATGAATTTTGGAAAACTTTTGGTAAGCAGGTATCAGTATACCACTTAACAGTAATCGTCTGATCTTTTCCTATAGATATAGCAGCTACAACTTTCTCTCTGGTGAAGTAAGCTGACATCATTACTTTTGTTGCTGACTTTTGTTGCTTTGCTTTAACAGGTGGACTTGCGCCTTCTGGGCTCCTTACCGTGGATTGTTGTTTGGTTTCAGGGCCGTACTTGTAAAAATATGCTTCATCAGCTGTTACAATTTTCTTGAAAGTGTTAGACTCTCCGTTTTTGAATTTTTCAAAAAATTCTAGGAATCCATTTCTTTGTGTATTCAAGATCATTTTTTAATATTCGCGATACAGCCATGGCAGCCCAGTTCCTAGCAATGTTTTCCTGAGTCAATCTTGTATCTTCGTCAATTTTAGACTTCACCAGCGCTTCACTTGCATAATCAGTCGAAGATTTTGGGCGGCCTTCTCGAGGTTCGTCCTCCACAAAAAAATGACCTGTCTGGAGTCTTCGGAACCACTTTGAAATAGTCACGAGGGATGGCGCATTAACTTCAAATGGTATTTGGCATTCACTAAATATTTTCACAGGTCTGAGCTTACATCGAAATTCAAAAAGAATAGCAAACCGAATCTCTTGCTGCGTTGACACTGGAATATCTGCTGGCATTGTTTCTCTCCATTTTGACCTATCTTTCTGAAAATTAAAATGATATATCGTAAGACTATGACAAATAGTACGCAAGTTTTTGATTTACTAAAAATTTATAACATGACACCTACTAAGCGAACTTTTGTTAGGCCTTCCGTATATACACCTAATTCTGTTTTTACACGGTAGATTGGTTCCAGAAAAAACCGTGTAGAAAAAACCGTGTAAAAAAAGACATTGATCTTATACAAAAATAGGTGATTGGTTCCTTATCTTTAAAACCTATTAAAATTAAGCATTAAAATAAATTTAATATAATATTAGAAAAACAAATTTGTCTATAAAAAATGTCTTTACCAAGCACGTTCACAAAATATTAACACTTTTTAAATTTGCTTGTATGCACACTAAGGGAATTTCCCTAAATTTGTGATATCTGCCGTAAAATTATAATAAGACGCAACTCATTTTCATAGTTTTGAGAAAATCAAAATTTTATTTTTATTCAGAAAAGGCAGCAACTTCTCTTTCTTAAAAAAATTATTTTATTTTTCATCTCTTTTGTATGGACTTACTGCCTTTTATGATTTTAAATAATTATGAAAAATATGAAAACAGGGTGTAATGTTTACATTTCTTTATTTACAATTTGCAAGAGAAGTGGAAAACGTAAAAAATTGGCGATTGGACTAAAACATAGATAAAAAATTGCTTAGTCCGATAGGGAAATAAAGTTTGAAATGCCGTAACTTAGGTTGCGGCCTTATATTTTTTACGGCAGATATGAACACATTTCGCAAAAATTAGATCTGACAAATAAAATTTTAGCCCAAAAAATTTTGAATTGTGCTTAATGGAATAAAATCGTGTAAAAATATTTTTAAAAAAATATTTTCAAACCGTGTTAAATCAAAACCGTGTAAAAAAAGTCCGTGTAAAAACAGAATTAAGTGTAATTCCATTTCTTAGCTTATTTTTCCCTTTTTGATTGTATGTGATTGTTTGAAAAACTAACGAATTTGTTCGAAAAAATTTTAACTCTGAACTTCCGTTAAGGTAAAAAATAGCTGAAACTATTTGGTTTTTTTACAATTGTAGAAGGCCATAAAAAACATTGAAATTGTTCGCGACAGTACGGCAACAAGACGCAAAAATGTCAAATAAAATCTGATCTGCATATTTTATAGCCAGTTATTTACTTCAACCCTTTTTGTAGGTAGCAGTTGTTTTGCAAATTTCGTCCCGCTCACAAATATTCACATTTCAAATTTTTATTTTACATTTCACAAAATTCGCTTAAGTAAATTTCAACCGAAAAAAATTGCTCCAAAATAATGATCTGGAACTGTTCAAGTGCATAATCTACCTTTGATAATCATTTTGGAACACTTCACTCTTCATACCAACTCAATTTGCAAATTTTTTTTTTCTAAAAACACACCGACTTATTCTGACAGTCAAAATAGAAACTGAAAACGAAACTGACAGTTTTGATAGAAACCAATTTAGAAACGAATCGAAATTTCGTTTCTATTCGCAATAGGGGCCTAAAAACGTAAAAAATCGAGTTTTGGAATCAAATATTATTTATACTAGGCTGTGATCATCTCACTTTTCTCGAAATTTGCAGTTGGGTTCTCAGATTTTTATAAAAATTCACAGAGATGTTCTAAGTGCTTGCATAGAGACCCCTCATTATTAGTTTTGCGAAAAACATTTTTTTTTTTCAAGTTATGGGGATGGAACTTCAGAGTGGTGTTTTTACGAAAAATCGAAATGGAAGTTATATTCTTGTACTTTGAAATTTATTTTTTGGCCACCTTGTGGGTGTAAATGAAAGCATAAAAACCGTTTTGCGCAAAACAAGTCTTCTACAAAATGTTTGTATTTTATTCACCTTTCTGTAAAAAAAAATAAAAACAAATTCGATCGAAATTGGGTTTCTCGAAAGATTTTCTTGAAAATGGAGCTATAACCTCAAAAATCAAAATTTTCGATTACCTCGAGAACGAACCCTTGATTTTCGGACTCAGCGAACTCAAATTAGTTCCAAATTTCAAGATGGCGGCCATAGGAAGTTTAATCCAATCTTTGGATACTCACATATTTAAAATTCATAGCTCCTCGGATTTTTATCTGCTTTAAATTAAGTTTTCAGGGTTTTTGTAAAAAGTTTTGTAAAGAGTTTGATGAATCAGGTGAAAAAAAAAGAAAAAAAATCTGTGCAGTCTGTATCTAATCTGAAAAAACTCATTTTTCGTATTTTTAACCTCAAATATCTCAAAATCCTGAAGTGATAAGACAATTCTGACCACGGATTCGGATTCTACGTGGAAAGTTGCTTAAAAAAATACCCTCAGCTGCGTTGCGACAATCACAACCCCATTATTTGTTGGTATGTGTAATTTTTTTTAAGTTTTATGCTAAAATACGTTTGGAGACAGCAATGAATTTCAAAAACGCCAATAAATGTCTTCTGTTCTGTGCTTAAACTTTTTGGCATGGTACTTTACTTGATTTGCCTAGACACTTATTTATTTATTTTGCCTGAAACCGGGTTCTTGACCTGTGGGCCATATGACATAAATTATGGGGTTTTCCAGATTAAAAACAAACGGGTTTAGCAAAATGCTCATAACTTCGGGTCCTGTGGGCCAATTAAAATAATTTTTTTTTTGTAGGATATGCAAAGTAAATCAGGTTTCAATAGATATAAGATCTTTTTCATCATCCTGTACAGTAGGCATGCGCTTATTTAACGATTTTCTGATTTTCGTTGATGCCGCCGCCTGAAATCCTTCTAATGGTCATAAAAACAAATACTATGAAGTTTCACGGCGATCGGATAACGATAACCCGGCCCTCAAGAGAGGTCAAGGACAAGTTGAGGTTTCAGGCAAAATATAATGAAAATTTTTTTTAAACTTAATTAAATTAGTCAAAGCATAGTTTTATCTTATAGCAAATTGAAATACCTTTCTAACAAGCTATAATTGTTTAAAATCGGGTAATAAATACGAATTCTATGAATTTTTCTTTTATCGACATTAGCAAAATTGCCGCAAAATGCTATACTACTACATGTTGATAAAAGAAAAATTTATAGAATTCGTATTTAGTTTAGTACCCGATTTAAAACAATTTTAGCTTGTTGGAAAGGTATTTCAGTTTGCTATAAGATAAAATTATGCTTGGACTAATTTAATTAAGGTTAAAAGAATTTTCATTACTTTTTGCCTGAAACCTCAACTTGTCCTTGACCTCTCTTGAGGGCCGGGTTATCGTTATCCGATCGCCGTGAAACTTCATAGTATTTGTTTTTATGACCATTAGAAGGATTTCAGGGGGCGGCATCAACGAAAATCAGAAAATCAGAAAATAAGCGCATGCCTATTGTACAGTAGAGCGCCCATATGTGCGAAATTGTGAATTTGTTTGCTCCCCGTCCATTTCCTGAAACTAGAGGTCAAAAAAATAAGATCTCAAAAAAAATTAGGAATCGGTAGTGGAAAAAACCCAGCCGGTTTTCGATCAAAGGTCGAAACATTGACTTAAAAAAGGCAAGTCAATTCGACTGCCCGATACTTCGAAACTATTAATTTTTTCGTAATCTTTATAAGACAACTTTTGTAGAGAATGACTAGGTCAACATTATCCTCTAAGAAAGTTTTGGTCCAAAAATTAAACTTGTTGCTGTTTCGGTACAAAAATTTAAACTTTTTAAGAAAATTTTCATGTCTTTTTTGCTATAAATTGGTGTTTTGTAATTTTTAAAGGGCGGAATATTTGTTCTGGAATTCTTATGTTGTAGGGAATTAAATGTTGATTAATCAAAAAAAAAAATATTAAAAAATATCAGTTTTTAAGAAAAAGAGCCCGTTTCAAAGTTAAGAAAAAATGTATTTTTTTATTTTTTTCTTCTTTATTTTTAATTTAATAAGAAACCATTTTGGTATTTATATTTTCTAAACTAATTTGGGGTTGCTGAGCACGAAAACAGCATTTTTTTTCGTTTAAGTGCGTTTTTGGGCTGTTCCAGCAGAGATAATCGAAAGTTCCGAATTTCGTGCACGCAGCCCATTAAAAAATTTAAATCAAGTTGTCGTGAACAGCACAAAGATGTTAAATTACACGTGCACATTTACTGAATAAGAAAAAAAAGTTTTTAAATTTGGTTCATCGAATGGTTTTTAAAATGAGGTCGGAAAATGGTATTTTGAAAAAAACCACTACAAACCAAAACCAAAATAGTCATTTTAGATTTATTAATTGATGTTTAATCCGGAACTGGAAGCAAAATTGCTGTATCTCTTATGGTTTGTGAGATATCTCACCCTTAATGTTTAAAAAACACAATTTTTAAGGTCATATAGAACCCACCTGAAATCGTTTTGGTCTTTTTCATTAAATGCATCATTTAGAACTGTTCTTCTTCTTCATAATGAGCTATGAAGTGGTCTTATATGATTTTTCTTTAAAAAGTTATGACCATTTAAAAAAACATTATAAAAGATATATGTAGTAATATGGCAATTGCTGTAGAAAATCCATACATGATTTTTAACTTTCATGATGTCATTTTAAAATGGTCATAACTTTTTAAAGAAAAATCGCACAAACCCATTTTATAACTCATTTTGAAGGCAAAAAGCAGTTCTAAATCATACATTTAATAATAACTAGCAATACATTTTTTTGCATCCCATAAAAAAGCGATTAAAAGAAAAAAATTAAAATACTTCATTTTTTTCCAAACTTTGAGACCGGGTCCATACCTTAAAACTTAATATTTTTAGATAAATTTTTTTTTAAATTATTCAAAATTTAATTTCCTACAACACAAGAATTCCAGAACAAATATTCCGCCCTTTAAAAATTACAAAAACCAATTTATAGCAAAAAAGACATGAAAATTTTCCTAGAAAATTTAAATTTTTGTACCGAAACAGCAACAAGTTTAATTTTTGGACCAAAACTTTCTTAGAGGATAATGTTGACCTAGTCATTCTCTACAAAAGTTGTCTTATAAAGATAACGAAAAAATTAAAATTTTCGAAGTATCGGGCAGTCGAAGTGACTTGCCTTTTTTTAGTCAATTTTTCGACCTTAAATCGAAAACCGGCTGGGTTTTTTCCACTACCGATTCCTAATTTTTTTTTGAGATCTTATTTTTTTGACCTCTAGTTTTAGGAAATGGACGGGGAGCAAACAAATTCACAACGTTGCACATTTCATATATCTTGTGGGCGCTCTATTGTACAGCAATGGAAAAATTTTGGAATTTCTGGAAAAAGTATACCTGAAGTATGCATTTCGAAAAAAAGATTTATTTTTTCTTTGAATTTTAATATGTTTACAAGACATTTAGGTCTACCGTTGATGTATATAACTACCAAAAATTATCTTTTTTTTTTTGTTTGAAAAATTCCGGTTTTTATTTCAACAATCTGAAACGAGCTAAAAAAATATGTGACTTGTTTTCTGAAAACGTACCTAACGTGTGAAAATAAATTTTCCAGAAAAATGAATTTAAAGTTTTTGTTTTTTGTTTTTTTTTTTTTACACAAGATTGTCATTTAAGACTCATTTCAACGGGCATTTTGAAGGTCAAAAAATTTTTTTTTTAGATCACCTCATAATTGACTTAAAAACGTGAAAATCTCAAAATCGATTTTTTACACGTTAGGCACGTTTTCATAAAGCAGGTCACATATATTCAAAAACTATAGCACATTTTACTTTCTTGAATTACGGAAAAATATCTCAACCAGTATGTATAAATAAGTATAGGGTATGGAAAGGAGAAGCCTCAGTTACACAGATCATTGCTATGAGTTTTACAAGAAACCTCCCCGGAGCAGAATCTTAGCTAAGTCCTTCTGTGGGCCTAATTCTCCGTCAGATAAATATCGTAAAAATTGGGAATCGTGGGCACCTTTGACAAGTATTAATTCGAAGTTTGATGCATGGATGTATGCGGTGTCTACCATAAGTAAAATAGAGGTGATTGACTCAGGTGGCGTTGCATCTCCCATAAAAAACATTCTATAATTCTGCATCTATAGCAGTTATGAAATTTAGAACATGCAAACAATGAAGGGTTTGGACCAGGGGCGTTGTACTACCATACAAAAAAAAAAAAAACCTAAATATGATATACTTAATTCTGCACCAATAACTGCTGTCGTTATGAATCTTTATAACTAGGCATATATTTTACTTACAAAACGTGAGCGGAATAAGACAAGACATACAAAAATTATTTTAAAATACTACATCTCCACACACAAAACAGCTATCGTTATATAGCTTGGTACATTATACTATCCAACTTCTGTCCAGGAACAAATCATGGGACTATATCCAAATCGAAATCATCTCGCTACCTATAGGAATGTGCATAACAACGTTTGACAGGCCATCTAGCTTAAATATATAACTTTTGAAAATATTATGGTAAATTGTCTACTTCGTCGTCGTATTCAGGGTTAAATGTGCACGCACAATTTAACAACAAATAAGAAACATCAAAATTATTTTTAACATAAGATATTGTTCTTGTTTTTATTATATTTGTCTAATAAACTTTTGAGGTTTGTTCAACAAACTTAAATCTTTGCAAATTTCATTTTCAACTAAATAATTTTTAAACTAACATAAGTTTTATAAAAGACAACAGGATGTACAATTACATTTCACTTGAGTTTTTTTTTTTGAGATTTCCTTGGTTTTTCATAATAAAAATAGTTGTCTCATTTACTTTTGTATGAATGTGTACATATGTATATATATATATATATATGAATATACATATATGTATAAAACTTAGCACCTTGATTTCCGCATCCGCCTAGCATTTGCTTAACGATTTGTTGTCCTTTGAGCAGATTTTAACACTATCCATCTTAAAAAAAAGTACAGTGCCAAAAAAGTTGAAGAACGAGGCGAAAACGATGGCGGATTTCAAAGGATGCATTTATATTTACAAATATATATTTTATGTATATGCATATATGTATATAATTCTTTATGTATGTATGCTAAATGGTTTTTTGCTTCTATTTATTATAATGCATGCAAAGTTTATTTTTTAATGATCTAGGTGTTTTGTATGCAGCTGGAGTCGTCATCGCGTTTTTTTAAGTTAAATAATTGTTTGTTTTTGTTTCATCTTTGAATCTAGTATTGCTTTAATAATTAAATCAATTAAATTTCGATTCTTATTATATAGTAATCACAGTTAGCGGAGCTAAAATCATGTTATTAGTATTTTTAGTTTCTCATAGTTATATAACATATACTTGCGAAAATACCTAAGTTTTTTATACAATATATAGCATAAGTTTCTATTTTAATTGTTATTCCTTTAACTCCAGTTAATAATCTATTTTGTTTGTTTTTAGTGTCATGGAGTATTTCCTTCGAATAAAGCACGAAATTCCCCACTTTTAGGTCTTGGCAGCCCCTTTCGTATTGTTTGAACTGGTTCAGAGATGCTTGATTGGGAGCCGTGCAGTAAATTTTCTTTGAGATCGCCATCACTGGAATTAGAAAAATCACTGCTTGAGGGTTACCAAAGGAATTTTTATTTGATATTTACAATAATTCGTCGGGTTAAACTACAATTACTTAGAAATCTACATTTTCCATATTTTTACTATTTATATAAAATACTTTTTAAGAAAACCGACAAGACTGGTGCGTAGAGCCGATTTTTCTTCATGTTTCTGCATACTTAACTCAAAAAATGTAAAAGTCTAGTTGTAGTTTTAACCCGACGAATTATAATATGTGATCAGAAATCATATGTAAAATGTGTTTTAGTTTAATAAAAATAAAATTAAGTACAAGTATCAATTCAGCAATACGCTAAAGTATATCAAAATTTTTAAGCTTTAAATGTGCTGAATTATTGCCAGAACTAAGTGAATATCAGAATACTTTTTTTTAAACTACATTAGTTTTTGAAATAACAAACTTTGCACAATTTTTCCTAACAAGATAACGTCCAAAATGAAATATACTATTTACTGGAGATCTTTTATCATCTAATTATAGCAATTCTAATGTTTTTCGAAGTAAAACTTTAGTTAAAATTTTTCAGTCACAATAAAATAAAAACTGTGAAACTAGAAATTTTGATACAGAAATACAAGGTTCATAAAGGTACCAAACCTACCAATCGTATAATAGTAAATTCAATTCAATTCAACAACCACTTTTTGGATTAACGCATAAATAAAATTAGCCTTTTTGAGATCGTAATAAAATAAAAACCGAATCAAGTCGACCTATAAATGGCAATCGAAAAAATTTTAAAAATTCTCAGCTCACTTTTTTGATATCCTCTTTCAGATTTTTGGGGCTAATCATGGTATTTCCAAAAATCGTTTTTTTTTTTTTGAATCAGTCTACTATTCACTCTACAACTTGTACCCAAAAATACTTTCCAGAAGAATGCTTGGAATACCCTTTTGATTGGTTCTTGTGTTTCAGAAAATAGTTGCATAAGATATTTTTTTTCTGCTTTCTGGTGTATACTTGTAACGCTTGGGTACATATGGAACTATTAGCCGTGTTTAGATATTGATCCTGATCAATTTTTGCTTGTTATTTATCAGTGTCGGCGACTGCCGACGGCCTAACGCTTAAGGGAACCTCGCAAAACGGTTGAAAAAGAATAATGTGACCGGCTTAGCTCAATTGTGGTAATACTGTGGTACCGACATTTGGCATAAATAGAGCGGAAGGATTTTGTTCTAGTGTTATTTGTTGTTAAAATATTGGCTTTCGTAAATTTTTCCGAAAAGCAGCAATACTGTTTGTCTAATGTCAAAAATCAAAACTGAAGCAACGACGTATATTTTTATCAAGATACACAGTTCGTTATGCGGTCTGTGGAATTTGTGAAAATTGATAAAATGTTGCTAAAAGCGGACACACGAAATGTCTAAATACGTTCGTTTTTCGAATTCTACGTCTGTTTAATATAAAATTTTCATTTTACTCCTCTTTGAACAGCTTTATTTGTGTCTAACCAAATTGCACAGACCGGCGAGTAAGTCAAACGAATAAAATTTGGGTATCTTATTTATTTACGTCGTTGACTGAAGAGCCAACAATTATCTATGAAAAACGAATTTTAGTATAACAAGTGTTCGAATTCGAACAGATTTATTTACGAATCTACAGAGTGACCCTCCAGGATTTTGAAATCGGCAATTTTTATATTTTTCTAAGAAAGACTGTTTTATCAAAAAATCATAGGTTACATCAAACTTTATAAATTAATAACTGTAGGTTACTAATACTACTATTGATTTTTAAATGTTCTTTTTATAAAAAAAATACTATTAAAATAAAAATTTTTCTCAGTCGCTACTTTTTTTTTGACTTAAAATTATAAAATGTCTCAAAAAATGATGAAAAAATTCATATGGGCATTTCCATGGTGTCGCTCTGGCAATTTTCGTTTTCAAGATAATTGCAAAAAACCAAGGCGGTCGCACGGGACAATAATAGAAGCAGTTTTCGCGACCAACAATTCAAACGACGATTTCAGGGAAACCTGAGGCAATATTTCAATGTTACTAATTTTAGAATGTTGTGCATTGATGTCTCAAAAATGATTTATACTTTTTTTTAATTTAATTTTAATCAGGGTCGCCGGGACATTTTTTCCACCATACAAATTTTAAATTGAAAATCCTTCTAAAAACCACCGAACGTTGTTTCACATTATCTTGTTAAGTTGACATGGCATCACCAATTTTTCCAAAGGACTTTATTTGTCCCTATCCATTTTACACGTGTACTAGGGAATGCAATACCGGTATTACCGATACCGGTATCCCGGGATCCCGGACCAAAATTCGATACCGAAATACCGGTATTAAATTATGCCAAATACCGGTATTATAAAAAATTAAAAATATAACTCCGTTTTACAAAAAGTAAAACAATAGTGAAACAACAATTTAGACGATGAGTCGGATGATCATGATTTTACTGATGTAAACAACTTGAAATTAAATTAGACAACAAATTCAAGGCACTGCACCCTAAACCATCACCTATAAACTAAAAACTGCTATCCAAAAGGCTATGATAGATTCAAATATTAATGCAGATCATCGCCTGTCCGAAAATGAAATATACATAATTTCAATTAAACCTCTAATAAAATTAACAGTAGAGGCCAACTGCCGTGAGAATGTTAACCTATTACATATCAAGAACTTTAAAGACTAGATTGTCCGCTTGGTAATGAGTTCAAAGAACAGTTGGAAACTCGTACATTAGAAAGAATAACGAATTCTCAAGCCTTTTACAATACCTACACAATCCAAATAAATATTAGGAGCTGAAATGTACAAAAAAACTTCTAAAAAATCATGCTTAGTATTTCTAGAATGCTAGAACTTTTCCATGCTAATCAATGTATGGATAAATCAGTAGTATGCGTTAGTAATATTTTTAACACTAAAATTTTGATAATTGCCTCGCCAAAAACGAAATCGACTAGAAGCTATATATATCCGGATCTTCCGATGGCCACATCTCCGAAACTAGGTCCGAGATACCCTTTTTGATCACATATTCTTTTTAAGGACAAAGAACTCAATGATAAAAAATTAGTTTCAGAGTTTTAGCGAATTTATCACTAAACGACGCATGAACCCCATTTTGACCTCCATATGACTTTTAAATCTTTTTTTCTCAGACGTTCTGGAAAAAAACGGACCCCGGATTCGGATTCAGAACGTCAAAGTCTCTAGGAAACACATAGTCTGGTCAAAACGCCATGACATTTGTGTTTTTGTAAACCTGTGTAATTAAAGCCTTAATAGTTTAATGTATAGCTCTACTATAGCTCTACTATTTGAGTTGAAGAGTAAAAATATTTATTTTATTTCTTTTTTTTATTTAATATAAAAACAAAGCGTTTTTTTTTTTTTTTTATTAAACCAGATCATTGCAGTGTTGCCAGTAAAATGATTTGAAAAATACCTTGTTTTACTTAAAAATTTACCTTTTTTGGACAAAAATTACCACTTTCAAAAATAATTTTTAAAACATGAGAGTTAACATGAATAATTTAATTTATTGTACCTATTGTTTACAAAAAAAAAAAAAAAAAAAAAAAAACAAATTTAGAACAATAAAAAAGATCATACCATTTACTGCATTGATTTTTCAGTTTAGTTCATTTAAATGTATGTATATAAAAGCGTATTTTTAAAAACAAATTAATAAAAATTTTTGTAAAATACTTTGATAGGTGATCGGCATTCACTACATAATCAGATTTCTTTTCTTGGGTTGCCGATCGTGAAATAGGTATATACGTACGAGTAGCATTAAGCAAATCTTTTTAATTTCTTTTTTTATTTTTAACATCAATGACTAAAGAAATATACATTCAGTTTCAGCATTGGAATGGGGCAATATTAAATAATGAAAAGCTAACTTGCAAAGGCTTAGGAATTTTATCACATCGCTAAATTTTTTTAAGACGTTGAATTTCGGACCACATTTCATCTATTGGCATCGAAGAACATTTTTTCTTTTCCTGGTCATTAAAGCAAACACCTGCTTCCTTCTACTCAATAGAAAGTTTTACAATGTCAATATCTGTTATTAATGTTGAAATGAAATGATACAAAAACTCCATTTCAGTGAATTCCTTCCTTATCATTGAACGAAAGTCTTTTAAACAGTTATAAAAATACCTTCTTGTAGAACTTTTGGCAACTGTTCCTTATTATGTTTGCATCATATTAACGTATTTTTGCAATTTCTTTTTCACATAAAGGTCCCAAATATGCTTCCTCCAACGTGTATTTTTTGAGTTTCTACAAAAGAAAGGCCTTTGCAGGTTGGACTTAGAAAATTGTGAACATGTCTAAAGAAGCATTATCATTGCTTTCATTCCAGGGCTTCTGTTTAAGTCCGCGTGCAAAATTTACCACTTTTTGGTTTTTCTTACCTTTTATACCTCAGGAGCTGAAAATTACCCGTTTTAGGTAAATTTACCACTTTATGGCAAGACTGGATCATTGGGCATAAATCTATGATCCGCGGACTCATGTTATTCATATTTTTCCTCTTTTAATTTCATTTTTATCGTTGCAAAGAATACCGGTGTATACCAGAATCCCGGTTTTGAAAAAATTTCAATGCCGGATACCGGCACCGAATTTTTTGCTCCAGTATTGTATTCTCTAATGTGTACCAAATTAGATAAATTATTAATTTTTTTTAGGGGCGTGGCATCGCCCGCTTTCTCAGTGAACATTATTTGTCCTGATGCTTTGTATACATGAATCAAATTTCATTGATGTGCGTTAAATATTTTCTATGGAAAGGTCTATATGTATTCTTTGGAGGATTCTAAGCATGTTACGCCTTGTACACTTTTTCGTCAGATGCCCTACTTTTGGTCCTTCAAAAACTCAAAACCCTCAATTAACAACTGACTTTAATTATGAATGATATATAAATTTTAAGCTTAGAGATTGTGGTTTCATTTTAAGTATTTTTAAAAAATATTTAAGGAGGGTTTTTAAAAAAACGCAAAAGTATTTTTAAATTTGTAAAATTTTTTTTAAGGTAGGTATTTTTTTTTTTTTTTTGAAAAGAACCTCTAAAAATCAATAGAACAAGTAAACTTAATTTATCAATTCACAAAGTTTTATGTAAGCCATGAATTTTTTAAGAAAAATGCAAAAATCGCCAATTTCTTAATAACAAATAACCTCAGACAAAATATTTATGCCAGGCATCGGTACTTTAATATTGTCAAATTTGAGCAAAATCGGTAAAATTAAACTTTATGAATTCGTACACTTGAGGTGTTTTCCTCCATTAATTTCCGTACGCGTGAGTAGTATGTATTTATCCAGAGTCGGATAGTCTATGAAAGCGAGGTGATACCACGCGGTAGACTCGGGAAGTTCTCTAGTTACTTCTGTTTATTCATCGTTCACAGAAAGGCCTCGCAAAGCTTATGTCGCTACTGGTTTTTATGTAACAGCTCTCGATTGATAGTAATCAAATGGGTATTAAACTTTCAATATTTGTTACCACTTTTTACTTTGTCGCTGCGCGGTTTGTGGACAGAGTAAACGGATGGATCCATACCAGCGTATATGTGAAAAACAAACTGTTTTAGATCAGAAAAGATACAATATATCAACACAACCACTGATTTGCATAACGATTTGCATACCTATCATTCATCCTCTTCTTCTTTTACCAACGTTTATACCCCTTACTGTTGCTTCTGGCATAGATGTTTATTGTAAGATGTATTCGACTTTAAATGGCATCCACAATTAAATAGATATTAATATTAGTACTTAGGTATAAACAACTGTAATAAAATTCTTTAAGTTTTATCGTTATTGTAGACTTACCAATAAAGTAATTTTTTAACGACTTTTCACTAACATCTCGAAGTTGTATTGGATAGATTCGGAAATGTTTCACTTTGGTCTTAACCAAATTAATTTTTGACACTTGGTATGTTTTATAACAATGCATCAATTAGTGACAGCCAAACTTTTCGAAGTACATACAGTAATAAAAATCGATATGTGCGTGGTAGCATCTACTAATATATCAAAAATGGGCGTAATCAAATCAAGGACACGCCCACCTTCCATGTAATCCAAAGTTTAAATGCACCATAACTTTTTGAATACTAGAAGTACAACAACAACAATATTTGATACCTGAGGTGTTGTTGGTAATATCTACTCACATATTATTAAAGGACTTTATTTAAGGTTAAAAAACCTACAGTGCAATGGTTGGACAGATTGAATCAGTCAAAAACACCAAAAACTTAATAAATGAATTTATAGCGTTTTGTTATGGACCTTCAAATCTTTATCATGCTTATGCAGAATCATGAGTTGTAATCTCCTATCGCTAAGACTATTAATGTGGAGATATTATAGCTTTACTCATCAATCTGATGTTAATTATTTCAGGTTGTTGAAATTGCAGCATATTTAAGATGTCTTCCTTTAACATTCCAGGCTTTTGGACCATCCGATTTATTTAGTGTACTTCGATATTACAGGGTTAGGCGCATGGTGCGGAAAGTGAAGGCTCGACTTGAACGAAATACACGTCGTAGTGGTAATCAAATGGCCAAAGAACTGAAAATATCCCAGCGAAGCATCAGACGCATATTGCAAAATGAGCTCAAGGTAAAGCCTAACAAGTTCCAAAAGGCACACGATCTTACACCAAAGCAAAAAAAGTTAGACTCGAAAGAGCAAAGGAGTTGTTACGCTTGCACGAACGTGGCCAATTTCCTAACATTGTGTTCATAAACTCTCAAAATGATCGTGTTTACTTGACCGAACACTCCTACGAGAATTTGAGCCTACGAGCCCGAAGTAATTTCTCATCTCAAGTAATGGTATCGGCAGCTGTGACCGCCGATGGACACTCTCAAATCGTTTTTATCGAGTCTTGTGTCAAAGTCAATGCGACATATTGTCGGGAAAATGTGTTGGAAGCTACTTTAGAGCAGTGGGCACGCAAAAATTTCGGTCGCAGACCATGGACGTTCGAACAAGACTCAGCGCCATCTCATAAAGTTCGTGTGAACCAAGAATGGTTAAAGAACCACGTTCCACAATTCATTTCGCCCACACAATGGCTTTCAAATTCGCCAGACGCAAACCCGATGGACTATTCCATCTGGGCCATCTTAGAGAGCAAGGTGAGGACTAAAAAATATGCCAGTATGGATGCGCTGAAGAAAGCCATTTTACGGGAATGGGCCAAAATACCGGATGATCACATTCGTGCAGCATGCAACTCGTTTTTTGACCGTTTGAAGGCCATAGTCAAGGCAAAAGGTGGCCATATCGAGCTAAAGTAGCCGAATTCTAGGTTTTTGATTATTTCCACACATTTTTGTTATTTGAATCAATAAAAAGTAATTTCACACAAAAAGTTATGATCATTTGATTAGGTTACAGTTCATGCGCCTAACCCTGTACTGTTTTTTTAAAACGAAATTTTTCAACTTTAACTGATTTTGTCGATACCTGCCATTTCTATAAACAGATGGGCTCAGATTTTTCTTACAATAATAAAGATGGACCATACATAGAAATACAATGCAAGATCGAATAAACTTATAGATTAACTCAACTTATAGAGGAACGTAGCATCCCAACCTTTTATTACGTTCGTATTCAGTAGACCAGAATAACCCGACAAGTCATTGTTTCCCTGTGTACTTTAATCTTTATTTCGAGCATTCTATTCAAATTTATGTGTAGAAAAAAAATTCATCTTGGTTTATGCGAGAAACACAATGCTGCGACAACGATAGGACAGCGAGACCACATTTTTGTAGTGTAGTGTCGTTGTTGTCGTCTATACACATTGCGACTAGGGAATGCAATACCGGACCAAAAAATGCGATATCCGGTATTAAAATTTTTCCAAAACCGGGATCTCGGTATTCTTTGCAACGATGAAAATGAAATTTAAAGAGGCCAAATATGAATAACATGAGTCCGCAGATCATAGATTTATGCCCAATGATCTGGTTTAATACAAAAAAAAAAAAAAAACATGAATTAGAATAACGCTTTATTTTTATATTAAATAAAAAAGATATACAGGCATGTTCCAGAATCCGATTTTGTTCGGAAGTGGATTTGTTTTCTATAATTGGTGTTCTGTATTCCAAAGTTCGGAAATGAATTCCGATATGAATTTCGAACGGATTTCTTTAAAATATTTGATGTTCCGCATTCCGACGTTCGGAAATTTTTTGTGAAATCAATCCGAACAGTTGACAGTTTGTGAAATTGAAAAAGTCTTGAGTATGCAAGATATGAGTACCGCAAACTTAGCTCAGTTATTGATAGTTAACAAGAAAGTGGGTGTTGCCAGGATACTACTCTCCATCCTGTCCAACCATGGTCGTCCGTTCTTGGTTTTTATGGACGTTTGTAGTAGAATAGGATATCTTTTCCACTTGATTTTTTTCTATCAAGTAAGTTATCCTTGCTCAGAAGTGCAAAACTAACGTTTTAGAACTACTTAAAGCTACATAACAAAAAAGCCGTTATTTAACCATTTTATAATTGGATCCTTCCTTTCTGAGTTATAAATCTTTAAAAAAGGTATCCCTAAATAACATGCCAAGACGTTTTCTGACCGAAAAAGTAATAAGTTTACGTTTAATTATTTTTACCAATAAAATATTTTATTAAAAAAATATCGAGCCCTTTCGGACGAAGCTGTAATTAGCTCTATTCTAGATATAGTGAATTTTGTAGTTTAAAGATCCATTCAGTGCTCCACTGACCAAGGCTGTATACTTTTTAAGGTGTAAATAAGTAAAAAGCACTCAAGCTGATATCCAGCGTCACCCAGTAGCCAATTGTGAGCTGTGGGGGAAAAAAGGTTTCACTTCAGTTAAGTCCTCATGAAACACAGCTTTGTTGGCACGCTATAGTGCAATAAATCTGCAAAAAACCAGTTCAAAAATGAATAACCTAACTACATTCCCCTATACAAAGCGCTACTTACGCAGAATCTGGCAATTCCAAAGGATTGCTGTGGTCTCTTGCTGATTTTCAAATAAAATCCCCTCCAGCACAACAAAACACGTTTTTATTTTTTCTTTTTATAAATACACGTCTTTTTTTTTATTTTTATATTTCTAACAACAAACTGAATTTATTTTTTGTTGACATATGAATGAAGTTTCAATCGGATTCGAACTTAATTTCGAATTTGTCAATTCATTCGGATTCTGGAACAGCAATTGGAATCCGAAGTGGAATTCAATTCCGTTTCCGAAGCAATTCCACTTCGGAATCTGGAACATACCTGATAAAATAAATATAGTTACTCTTCAATTCAAATAAACTACTTTAAGCTACAGTAAGAAGCAAAACTGTCAACATGTTTGCTATTTTTGACTTTGTACTGCTATAGCGTCCGTTCTGATTACATGACCAACAAGAAATATGAACCAAACGGAAGCCTAACCTTTCCTCTATCCAAATATGTGAGCAATTTTACCAAACTTCAAACCATATAAAAATAATGAACAAAAAACCATTTCGAAAACATGTTGACAGTTTTGCACCACTTTAAGTGATGTGCGTACAAACCTGGAACGTGAATTTTTCCCAGTTTAAAAAATCGATTCCAATAGACTCTGTTGTGCTGATTCCAAAACTGGTCACAGAATCCCTCTACCTCTTCAGAATTTCGAGGTATCCTAAACTTAAACTGCAAAAAACGACGTTTTTGCTGTTTTTCAAATTAACTTCAAGGTCGCAAGTATTTTTTCTGCTCTATTGCGTGAAATAAACTTGAACATTTAGCTTTTTTCCTTTCCAAAAAAGTGGTGAATGGTCATCTACGATTTTTCTTTGCAAAGTTATGCCCACTCTAAGATGACATCATGAAATACCCAAAATTTATACTAAGAGTAATTTGGGTATTTTTTGGCCATATTTCTCCAGAAGGATATGTTTATAAACCATTTATACCATTTGAACTATATTAAGATGATATAAATCCAAACCCTGCCGCTATATCCGTTTTATAAGATTTCATGATGTTATCTGAGATTAGCCATAACTTTGGGAAAAAAAATCGTAGATGACCATTCACCACTTTTTTGGAAAGGGAAAAACCAAGATGTTCAAGTTTATCTTACAAAATAGAGCAGAAAAAATCCTTGCGACCTTGAAGCTAATTTGAAAAACAGCAAAAACGTCGTTTTTTGCACTTTAAGTTTAGGATACCTCGAAATTCAGAAGAGGTAGAGGGATTCTGTGGCCAGTTTTGGAATCAGCACAACAGAGTCTATTGGAATCGTTTTTTTTAAAATGGGAAAAATTTACGTTCCAGGTTTGTACGCACATTACTTAAGGTGGTGCAAAACTGTCAACATGTTTTCGAAATGGTTTTTTGTTCATTATTTTTTTTATGGTTTGAAGTTCGGTAAAATTGTTCACATATTTGAATAGAGGAAAGGTTAAGCTTCCGTTTGGTTCATATTTCTTGTTGGTCATGTAATCAGAACGGACGCTATAGCAGTACAAAGTCAAAAATAGCAAACATGTTGACAGTTTTGCTTCTTACTGTATATATAAATAAAAAAAATTTTTACGGCTTTAGTTATTATTAACATAAGGACATTAAAGCGGAAGTTCATCAAGGTTTTCGTCTCCAGACTTGCAAATTACTCCAATAGAAGCAAAAGCTCTTTCGGATTGTACACTCGTTGGTGAAATCGAAGGAAATCGTTATAAGTAGAGTAGAACGAGGTAATGTCGTGCAGGGGGTAATGTCGTGCACTGGCTGTTTTAGCCCAAAGAATTGAATGATTTACCAACTGTTCGTAAGGTAGGGACCTGCTGACCTACTGAGCTTATGCATATAATACTAGCAATTTCCACCAGTTCGTCTCTACAGAGTAACCTTTTTTTCAAAACGCACGCTTTTGGGACGATAAAAGTGTTTTTTCATCGGGTCAGAAAAATAATTTTCCTTGCGGGAAAATATACCAGGTAAGTGTTTTCTGAAACGAAATATCCTGCCAAAGGAAAGAAGTATTTGGTTTTCGAAAAAAATTTTGGGCTTCACCGAGTTATCGAAGTTGACCTTTAAAACGACCATTGGGGTAATCGGATGCCCCGTTCTACTCTACACAACATATTATGTACTTCACACTTGTATAATAATGAATAAATACATGATAATGCTAAATATCCTCTAATAGAACCACTACCTATCATTTCTCACACATTTTGGTACCTTTACTATACTCGGAAAACAATGCACGACATTACCCCACAAATTTTGAGGGGGGTAATGTCGTACACATTTTTTTTTCTTCACTTACACATACACAATTTCTCGCTACACAAATGTTGTTACACATGGATGTAACCAATGAAATTATCTTTCGATCGGATGCTTACTCGTCGCATTCGCTTGAGATGTACGGCTTTACGAGCATGTCAAAGTTTAGTGCACGACATTGCCCCGTTCTACTCTACATAAATAATATTCAAGTATCTATTGACGATGTTTTCATTTTAAAAATAGCTTAGTTCTTATCCAACTATTCTGGTGTAGCTTCTAGTCGATTTTATTTTTGGCGAGGCAATTATCAAATTTTCAGTGTTATAAATATTACCAACGCATACTTTTGATTTTTCCATACATTAATTAGCATGGAAAAGTTCTAGCATACTAGCAATGCTAAGCATGATTTTTTACATTTTTTTATACATTTCAGCTCTCATTATTTTTTTGGATTGTGAGAATTCGTTATTCTTTCTAATGTACGAATTTCCAACTGTTCTTTGAACTCATAACCAAGCGGACAATCTAGTCTTTAAAGTTCTTGATAATAGGTTAGCATTCTCACGGCAGCTTGCCTCTTGTGTTAATTTTATTGGAAGTATAATTGAAATTATGTATATTATTAACCAAAGGAGTATCATTTTCGGACAGGCGATAATCTGCATTAATATTTGAATCTAAAATTGCCTGTTGGATAGCAGTTTTTAATTTATTGCTGATGGTTTGTTGTTTCATTTAATTTCAAGTCGCCTACATCAGTTAAATCATGATCATCTAACTCATCGTCTAAATTGTTTGAAGCGTTTTGTCGTGCCCTTGTCGCAGCATTGTGTTTCTCACAAAAGTGTTCGATGAAACTTTTTTCTGCTCTAGCTTGCTCTATTCTACTCTGAAAAGTGTACGATGAGTCTGCTTTAAACTGCTCTGTGCGCTCTTTTCTGCTCTAGATTTTTATGTAGAGCAGGGTAGACCAGCAAATTAACATAAGAAAAATCAAAACAAAATAAATATTTTTAAAGTTTTGCTTCAATTTTGTTGTATTTTTTATTTTATTTTTAACGTATAAAAATGTGAATATTTTTTAAATTATTTCTGATCTACTCTAAGTTGCTTGTTTTGTTTTTTTTTAAGTTTTTACTCTACCCTGCTCCGCTCTACTCTAGCCTGCTCTAAAAGTAATATGGCATTTTTCAAAGGCTGCTCTACTCTGATCTAAGTTCGTCAAACAAAGCTATTATTTTGAATAGAATAACGCCTCTATCATTAAAAAATTGACAGAGTTATGCCATTTTGAAATCGCAAAATTAAAAACTCCAGTTAGTAAATATTGAAGTTCAAAGTTTATCAATTTTAACAGGATAGAGGCTTGGTACGTTTAATTTGATAATCGAGCTCGAATCAATTGTAAAATGCTCAGAACATGCCTAGCACTGAATTCCACCTTATAGCTTAAATACAATTCGAGCGTACAACGAATTTCGCCGGACGAATATTCGCTGGCAAAAAAAAAAAAAACATACAAGAGTATATGAAATTGAGCCCAACCACACCGGACGACGAAATTCGCCCGACGAATATTCGTTGCAATAGATCTACACCTTTTCAAGTTTATAATGAGAAAGTGTAAAATCATAATGAGAATGTGTAAAATTATAATGAGAATATATAAATTGATATTGAGAATTGTAAATTCATATTGAGAATCTATAAATTAATAATGAGAAATTAGAAGATATAAATTAATAATGAGAATATGTAAAATGAGAATATTTCCGAAATATTCGTTCGAGAGTTGGACGGCGCGCTATACAACATCTGCCAGCATCGCATGGTCCGAACGTTCACTTAATTGGAGCCATTACAACGGCAGGCGTTTTGCTCTGGATCGCAGGAGGGGCTCATTCACGGCCGATACATGTAGTGAATGGATTGGAAATCTCATAGAGCGCTGGCGTGAAATGGGCAATAATGCAAGAGACTTGGTGATAGTTTGCGACAACGCTCCATGCCATTCAAATATAGGCGCAGCAGTGAAGGAGCATTCAGCAGGTGAAGCAACAATTTTTTGGGTCTAGGACCTTATTCACCTATGCTCAATCCCATAGAAAACATTTGGGCTAAAATTAAGATAAAAGTCAAAAAAATCTTCGTTTGCCAACTGTTAATGCCACCGGTGTGTGCGAGCATAGGCTGCAGTATCTTGAAGGGATAATCGATGAGGCAAAAGCAACGGTAACTGGAGGCGATTGTGTGAGAGCTGTGCAGCACGCAACAACATTTCATGCGGATGCACTTGCATTGAAAGACATGAGTGTTGGTGTGAAGATACAAATTTGGAACTTAATTTACATAGTATTTCTCTTAACATGTTAACTTTAATTTAATACATTTCTTATTCTGTCAACTTCAATGCACTTAATAAAAATAATTTTGCAACTATTTTACAAAATAACAGATTCTCATCTTGAATTTTTATATTCTCATTTTGATCTAACATATTGTCATTATTAATTTATATCTTCTCATTATTAATTTATATTTTCTCAATATGAATTTACATTTCTCATTATTAATTTACAGGTTCTCAATATGAATTTACAATTCTCAATATAAATTTATATATTCTCATTACAATTTTACACTTTCTAATTATGAACTTGAAAAGGTGTAGTTTTAATTTTGTCGCCGGCGGCAGCAATTTTTGAAAATGTCAAACTGGAAAATTACGTTTGAAATGTAAAATTTTTAGATTTTTTAGTAGAAATTCAATGAAAATGAGATTTTATAAAACATTTATTTATTAAAATTGTCATCAGAAAACACTAGGGGTCTGCACAAGACATCTTGAAATAAAGTGTACTTTTTTTTACACTGAACTGATGCATTTGATCCAAAAAATTCAAGATTCAAATCATCGTGATTTCATTTTGACACTATTTACATTGTCTTGTTTTATCAGTGTGAAAAATAAACTTGGTTCTAAAAAATACATCAGTGAACTCTATTTTATAAAAACAAATACTTCAGGCCACTGTAAAACGTGCGAGTAGCGAAACCACAATAAAATTTATGATATGGTAACACTTGCAGAATTGTAGTAGCTTTCATACATTTTTGCGACAGAGAGAGAGAGAGAGTAAACAAAAAAGAGGCACAAGAAGAGAGCGATAAACTACTCTTATCACACCATTAGCATTTAGTAGTGTACACTACTACTACAGTATGCAATTAAAATAACTGAAACAAATCAAACAAGACAAATTAGCACTGTATTTGTTTATTTTCTTTCAAATTCTAGTTCTGTCAAGACATTTACACACGACACTGAACTAGAGCATTTGATAAATAAAAAACGGGTACAAAATATAACGTATCTTGAAACGAAATGTCTTAAAACGCAAACAAGACGTCTTGTGCAGACCCCTAGAAAACATAAACAACAATTTAAAATAAAAACAACTATTGCCAACGTAACTCTGACTGTGTTTAACAGAGCGAATTTCGTTGACGATTTTTTATTGACAGCGCTCCAATTGTGTTTAAGCTATTAGGCTGAAATTCGATAAAATTTATTGAATTATTTTTGCTTTCCTGTAAAATTTTGCTATTTTCCTGTAAAGGGTCACATTTGCAGTTTTGTCAGAGTGGTGTTTTTAGTACTTGCTTTAAACTTTGAAAACGTACTTAAAAGCGTGTCAAATGAATTATTTAGAATTGATTCTTACTCATCCTTGCATTCCTCGGCTTCAGCAGCAAGCGCATTAACCACCGCGGTTATTGTGTTCGACTCGGGGTTACTTATCTGCTCGTCTTTTTGCTGCATTATGTTTGGATTTTTTCCGATCTTATTTAAACGCTCGGCAGCAACAGTTTCCATTGTTTTTCTCATCAAGGGATACTGATCCAGCACACAGTTAAAATGATCAACGCTCAAAGAAAATAAATTACAGTACGTTTCAGCGCGAACACTGGCCACTCGCCTTGCATTAGTTAGTAAACAAATTTCACCAAAATAAGAGCCATCTGACAGGGAAGTTGCAACCTGAAAAATAAAGAAGAAAAGCCTCAATAAAATAAACCATAAAACATTTTTCAAACATTCGCACTTTTTTTCAATAAATTAATTTAGTTTAATTGTACCCTCATTAGATTTTGGATCTCTCATTTTAACACAGACTGATGTTTTAAGCGGTATAAATAACCTTAAAAATTCGACTAGTGTTGATGCAGATGGTATTTGTGCCTTTTTCTTAAAAAATTGTGCGTTATCTTTATCGCTCCCATTGATGTTAGTTTTTAATATGTCTTTGCAATCAGGTAAATTTCTTGATTGCTGGAAATTGGCTTTTATTACTCCAATTTTCAAGTCAGGTTGTAAAAGTAATATTGGTAACTACAGACCTATCTCTAAACTGACAGTTATTTCAAAACTTTTTGAATCTTTAGTTAAAGACAAGATGTTAAAAATCTCATTTCACCTTTTCAGCATGGTTTTGTCCCTGGCAGATCGACTACTACAAATTTACTATTATTTAGTGAATTTTGTATTTCTGCTTTCCTTGAAGGCTGTCAAGTAGATGTCATATATACTGACTTTGCGAAAGCATTTGATAAGGTGTCTCATGCTCTCCTTATAAAAAAATGTAAATTAATGGGTTTTCATTCTAGTTTTTTGAAGTGGCTTGAATCTTATTTTAATAATCGAAAGTGTATTGTAGCCTTTGATAGTGTGAAGCAGGGGTTGAAATAAGAAAAAATTATTACTGCAGATTTTTTTTGTTTTTATTTGCAATTTTTTAGAAAAATTTTTTTAATGGATTATTCAAGTGATCAATACCAAATATTAATATAAAATAACAGATATCATGGCAATGATTCAATTTATAGTGAAATTTTCTTCGAATGCATTTATAAAAATATGTTTAAAGTAGAGTTGCCGAGTACTTATGGTGGTTGCTACATTTTAGCCCAGATTGGTAAGGTTAGACAACTAAAACAACGGCTATATGCGAAATAAAATGAGTATTTAGTTTCAACGATTAACGCAAAACAAAGTAATATGAATTTGGGTGAAAATTATTATTACAATATTTTACAATATTCTGGAGTTATTACTGCAAATTTTAAGTTATTACTGCAGAAATAGGGTATTACTACAGCTTATTTCAATGCCTGGTGTGAAGTCCTACATTTTCAGTGCAACCTCTGGTGTTCCTCAAAGAAGTGTACTTGGCCCGCTATTGTTTATAATTTTTATCAATGATATTGCGTCCATTTTTAAGTATTGTAATTGTTTGCTTTTTGCCGATGATCTAAAAATTTTTATGAAAATAAAAATTGTTGCTCATACTGAAATTCTTCAGATTGAATTGTCTAAACTTCACATGTGGTGTATTAATAATTTGCTCATGTTAAATTTGAGTAAATGTGTCTTTGTGTCTTTTTCTAAAGCTAATAGTCTAATTTCCTCGAAGTATGTTTTATCTAATACTTTACTTCTACCTCTTTGCCAAATTAAAGATCTAGAGTTATTTTTGATTCGAAGTTTTCATTTCGCGCACATTATGATTATATTATTCCTAAAGCTTACTCTATGCTGGCCTTTTTAAGGCGAAATAGTTGTTCATTTAAGGATCCCTATACCCTAAAAGTCTTATATGGTAGTCTTGTTAGGTCGAAGTTAGAGTATGCCGCAATCATTTGGAATCCGTACTATGACTTGCATAAGATAAGGATTGAAAGGGTGCAAAAATCTTTCACGAAATTTGCTCTGCGCTCCCTTAATTTTGACATAGGTTTGCCTCCGTACAATATCCGTTGCCTTTTGATTGGCTTAAAAACATTGGAAGCTAGAAGAAATATCTTGTCATTAATAATGGTCCATGATATTGTCTCTGGTTCTGTTGATTGTCCAATGTTACTGGCTATGATCCAATTCAATGTCCTATCAAGAACATTAAGAAATCATGATATTTCTGCCTTAATTTTGCTCGAACAAATTATGCTTCTAATGCTCCTTTATCTAGAGTTTTAAAAATGTTCAATGAACTAAATCTTAATTATAGTATTGATTTCTCTAATTCGAAAAGTGTATTAAAGTTACTGCTAAATAATATCCTGTAATTTTCTGTATTTTTTAAATTTTTATTTTTAATAAGAAATAATATTTCATAAATAATAAATAAATAAATAAATAAAAAAAAATAAATATCTAGATTTTATCTGAGCATTTTATAATTTTTATTTCCTCGACCGGATGTTATCTTAATTTGCGCATTTGCCCCAATAATAGTAGATAGAAGAAGTCCGGATGTTCGGGGCTCTCATCTGGAATGTTTGTTGGTATCTTATAAGACATGCATATGAAATTTCAGACCTTAAAATTGCGATTTGGAGGTTACTAGTTTCTTTTGAAGAAAAAATTCAAGATAACCAATTGCATTCTGATCTACATTTTTTTGCCAGAGATAGAGAACATCATAATTTATGACGACACTATACACGATTTTGTTAATAAAAGAGTGAAATGATTCTTCTTTCATTTTATAGTAGATGTTTATTTTATGAATAGTTTCAATATCTACTTTACTCTCCAACTTAACCCTTTCGACCCGAAACTTAATTTAAGTAAAATTCAAACTCAAATTTTCACCGCAAGAGTCGCTTTCAGTCTATACTCCCAACGGATGTTTTTGATTTGAATTTTTGGGATATATGTAGTATCTTTGGAGGGGTTATAAGAAAAAACAGTGGTAACTAAAAATTTCATTAATTTTATTAATTCATTCAATTTAAGTGACGTTATTAACCGAGTTATGTATTTATTAAAAAAATTTTGGGATATATTGTCCCAACCGGTTTGAAAGGGTTAAACACGCAAAATTGTTTTCATCCTAATAAAGGACTTTGTTAATATATACCGGAGTATGATTTAGATATGTAGAAAGGATGGAGGGATGCCACAATGTGAAGTGGCCTATACTTACGAAAAAGTACATACATATAAATACGGCACTGGTCAATACCCCAAGAGAACCCCACTGCGTTTAGTAATTTTTTGTTAGATTGCCTTATATACTTACCTCACCATTAGCCATAACAATATCGACTACTCCTTCCTGGATAAAGTACATTTTTGTTCCTATTGTTCCTTCTTTTATTATGATGTCACCTTTTATAGAAGTAATGGAAATTAAAAAATTTTGAATGTTTATTAAAGTAAAGTAGAAATTACCTGGCTGGAATACTTCATACTTCAGTTTCGTAACAACATCGGAAACAAAATTTGAATCAGCATTGGCAAAAAAAGGCACAGATGCAACGAGAGATCTGAGAAGAAAAAATAAGTGTAATTCGTTTTAAAAAAAATTCTCAAAGGCATACTTAAGTACTTCCGATTTCTTTAAATTATGTTAACGTTAGACGTTTTTTCCATATTTTTCACCCCCTCTTCCCCATACAAATAAACGTAAGATTTTTTGCTACCCCCTTCCCCTACCCAACCTTATATGTACTTATAATAATTCTATGTCCTAGAGGAAATGTCTTTTATTCATTTAATATCATAAGAAGTACATGTTATCAAACTGAATGATAGTAGAAAAAAACATAAAAAATTAACAGATTATGTTTCTAAGCCTTCATATGCGATTCGGTCCACTTTTTTTAAAGCGAAATACAAACGGCAGGATGCACTTACATACATACATACTCTGCTATCAAGTTAATCTTTCACATAAATTTTTAGTTCATCGAGCTTTTCAGTATCACAAAATAAATATTTTGATAGTGAAATTGTTTCAACTATTGTACCACTAAATTTATTGGAAATGTTCAATAAAATTTTCTTTACAAGTTTCATTAAAACCTTAATTAAATTTATTGATAATGAAATTTTGTTTCATTGAATTTAATGAAACTTTAATGAAAATTTTCAAAGTTTCAATAAATTTAGTGAAGGTTTTAATGAAACTTATGACAATGTAATAGAATTTTTCATCAAAATTACCATTAAATTTATTGAAAGAAAGAATCAGATCGCGAGGGAAAAGTATCAGTTTGAAGGAAGATTCGTCAAATACGCCAGTTTTCACAAACAGCGTGAAATATTTATTAAACTGTTCAAAGTATTAGCTTTTAATATACGAGGGTTGCCTTTTATATTTTGGGATTGGGCAACACTAATGTCAATAGCTAAAATCTGGCAACACCATTATAAGGTTTGACATTTTTTAGCATAAACGTACTCACGTTTTGATGTAATGATAATGATGATAATTTAAGTGATTGATAAATTATGGGGTTTCCAACGCGAACAAATTTTTTTGACAGTCAAATGTTCATGCAATATTGAATGTATGCTGGTCCGACTAATGCCTAAGGTTGTCTCAATCTCACGATAGGTCACATGACGATCTTACAATATCAGTTGGCGCACAGCATCAATGGTTTCCGGAACAACAACTGATTTTGGACGACCTTCACGAAATTCGTCTTGGAGTGAACTACGACCTCGGTTGAATTCACCATACCATCGATAAACACTGGTCCTTGATGGAGCTTCATCGCCAAAAATTGAATTAAGTTCATCGATTTACTGTTGTTGAGTAAATCCACTTCGAAAGTTGTAAAAAATAATCGCACGAAAATTTTCACGATTTAATTCCATTTTTGGGCGAGATGAATCTTTTAAGTTACTGTAAACAACACAAATAGCGCTCGTATGAGCTGCATTACATAATCCGCTTTCCGATCTTCAGTGAAACATATAAATTAATATTTCATTCCTTCTTAATTCTCAATTCGCAAATTAATTATTTATGATTGATTGTAGCATTTATTTTTAGCTAATTTTTATTTTCTCGCACGTGGAAAAATTGAAGAAAAACTTCGCAACTGCCGCCAACTTCAACTTCTTCAACATATCGTGATTTTCGTTAAAAATTAGAAAACATATCGTGATGTTGATCAACATTACGGTATGTTTTGTACTCGTTAATATCGTTACTCGTTACTATTCATTTTATTTTGTTGCCGGATGCAATAAAATTTTATCCCACAATTTTATCCCCAAACAAAATGCTGACAATCCTGTGAATAATGAAAGAAGGCTTATATAATTTAATTTAATTATTAAATCACTTCCTAGCCGATTTGCATATGGTAATTGGTTTTCTCATTGCATTTCGTGGAGCCTGTGCAAGTCTCAACTTGTCACGCGTAATGCTTGCAATATCCGTTGCGTAATTCCTAAATTTTATCATTTTGCAAAAATGTAATCACAAATATTATTAAAATAGATTTTTTCGAATTTTTGAATTCAATTTTCGTTTTGTGAAGAAAAAATTTTGCTGGAACCAGACAGATAATTCAAAAATTTTTTTGCTATTTGCTTATGTCAGTTGGCTATCAGTCAGCTGTGTTCAAGCAGTGCTGCCGTAGTCTTTGCAAAAAATGTATCAAAATGCCAAAAAAAAATAATACTTTTATGCAAAAATAAAAAGTATTTTTATTGTATATTAAACGTGTAAGCGCCTCGCAAACCTCGTAAACTCTAAAGAGCTGTCAAAATCAAAACGTATTTTGACGACTTACGAGGTTAACTTTTTGTGGAATACCATTAACAAAATAGCTGTGTTTTTGATGACGATATTTATTTGTACTTTTGCTAAGCACATCTATTTATCTGTGTTAAATTAAGCACATTTGTTGTGCTTTGCTATACATTTCTCAAAATATGTGCTTACACAAGCACAAATAAACTATTGTCAAAAAAGGCAGCTAGTATATAGCGGAATTATAATGCGGCAGTGGCAGTAGAAGCGTCAGTGTCAGAGCAAGTGGCAGTAATCAGATGTTTCGCATTTTATTGCTTGCAACTTACAATAAAGCAGTGGCAGTGTCAGCGGTAACAGCAGGTTTTCTTTGTCTTTTAATTATTACAATGTTGCCTCCCTCAATTTTTTCGTTTGTTTCTTTGGTAGCACTGCGGCAGTAGGTTACCGGACATAATCCCAACGGACATAATCCCCATATCGTGAATGGGGATTATGTCCGTGGGGATTATGTCACGGCACCGCGGCAGTAGCAGTAAATTTAGAAATAGAGCTAAACATAGCTCGTATGTCAAAATGTTCTGAGTTCGTATAACCTCAAAAATGTCAAACTTTACGATGGGGCTGGCAGTTGCCAGATTGCAACACTAGGGTTGCCCAATCCCGAAATATAAAAGGCAACCTACGTAACTACTTTGTCTTTCAAAATTTTCGTCTGAAATGCTTCGTCTTCATGGTGCGTTAATCATGCCGGAAGAGAAAAACAATCTCTCAACAAACAAATAGCGCTGAACAGAACTTATTGAGGTATCTGGATCAAACAAGTACATACTTTACACCTTTCGTGAATCGTTTTGAGCTGTTTCTTGCATATCTACATACAAATAAGTAATATAAATACTATAATACGGGAAAAAATATAGAGATAGTTTTTGATGGAAACAAAAATTGGAAGAATTATTATGACTTAAAACTTTATTCGTTTAAGCACTCCGAATGATTATTCCATCACAATGTTTATTTTTTGCAATAAAATCCATAAAAATCTTACTTTCCGATTCTCCAAAGTCTTAAAATAGCCCAGGAAAACTAGACGAAAAAAGAACTGCTGTGCGAAATAATTCCAAGTGAATTATTTCAGCGGAATTATCTTTACTAGAATCGGCCAATGGTAAAAATTTGACCTCAAGTGTATTGAATAATGTTGGCACTTTTTGGACAGTTTTAGTACTTTTTTTGCTATTTGGTACAAAATAAAACAGCTTATTTATCATCTCTGGTACAATGAAAAATGTGAAATAAAAAAAAAACATGAAGCCAGTGTCAGTCAGCTTTTTGTCTTTCTCTTTGTGGCCGAGTATTTTATCGTTGTTAATATTGAAAAATTTACATTTTATTTTACCTGGTTTAATGGCAAAATATTAACATAATTTGAACTTTTGCACATACACACAAATGCAATGGTGTATAATTCAAAGTCCTGCTCCATTTCTAACATAGTAAGAAAGGTAGGACAAATTCTTGTCTTGCGAATTAATATATAGATTTATGCATGATAAATGAAGTGTGAAAAGTCCATTGCCTAGTCGTGTGCGCTAAAAAGTAATTTAGGCTCAAAGGTCGCTAAAATCAGTTTTTTTGAAAATATCTAGCTTATGCTAACTGTTACAGAAAAATTTTGGTCTCCAATTTTTTAGCAGAGGAAATTTCCTACAAAAGTACGTAAAAAATGTTTTCGTACGACTTATAGTTAAGGAGCCATGCAAACAAAATTAAAATGCCATTTAAAAGATAATTCAATTCTCTATTTACAGAACTAAATTTTTTTTTTCGAGCTACTCACGGCCTAAAAGATATTTTTGAAAATCGTTAACATTTCGAAAATTCTGGTTTTTGAAGGATATATCAGAATTGGTAAGTACTACGATAAAAAGTAAAAGGTCAAATTTTGTAGAGAATCACAAGATTTACAAAAAGTAAGCGACATATGTACACATAGAAGTAACCGTATAAAAGATATTCAATAAAAACCGGTTTTCTGACATTTTAAGGTTGGTTACTTCTATGTGTACACATATTGCTTACTTTTTGTAGATCTTGTGATTTTTTACAAAATGGGTGCTTTTACTTTTTATCATAGACCCTTCGTTTCGGAAATATCCTTCAAAAACCAATATTTTCGAAGCCTTAACGGTTTTCAAGAATATCTTTAGACCCTGAGTCGTTCGAAAAAAGAAATTAGTACGCTGTACAGAGAATAAAATTATTGGGTGTGCTACAAAATTGAAGACCACAAATTTTCAATAACCACCTAATAAATTTTTTGATAGTGAATGAAATTTCACTATTACTCAATGAATGGATTTTGCAAATTTATGCCGATTTTGAAAAAAAGCTTCATCCACGCCTTAACTTTGTATGGGATAAATTTTGTTCAACATCACAAATTTTCGTTTTTTTTAACCCCAGAAATATTTGTACCAAATTTCAAGCCCCTAACTCTATAACGGTGCCAATACAACAGCAAGCAGAGTGGATTAGTGTGTTATGTGCGGAATTTATGGGGAAAAGGTGAGGATTTTGGAATTCTGCATCTACTTGACATTTTGAAGAATGGCATATCTTAGAACAACAGGTTTCAGCAGGTTCTGCTACACATTTTGTGTGTAGTGACACCCCTGTTGTTTTAAGGTCGCGATTTCTACCTGACTTGTCGGCAAAATATGTATATATTCTAAAAATATGACACATTTTCAGTAGTTTTTACGTTAGAATAATTCTACAGGCAAAAAATGATCTGATGCGTTAAAACTTTCATTTAGCTTGAGTATGTAAAATATGAGAACCGAAATCCGATCTCAAATTCTTATCCCAAGTTCCTAGAAAGTGAATGTGGCCAGGATATGCGGTGGTTAATCTGATTGAATCATCGAAATCATTAAACCTTGTCTAAATATCTTAATCCTTATTAAAAGCATCTACATATGACAAGTTTTCATTTAATGATTGCTACCAGGCTCACACATTTTTCCTCAAATTTGTAATAAATTTCCCCCAGATTAAAGATTTTACAAACAATTTCGTTAGTTTTATTGAACACTTTTTTCTACAAATTATTCGCGAGCAAAATTAATGTTCAAATTGGTTTTCCATTCGATAGAAAAAGCACTGTGTAAACAAGCCTTTAGTTTTTAATGAAGTTTAGGTACTTGTTTTTGAAGAAAAAAAAATTAGTTTTATTTTTTTTTTTTTGAGTATTACCGATGTTATATTCTTGAAAACGGGGAGGGGGGGGGGGGCAGGAGCAGGATAAAACGCCTAATTAATAAAACTTGACAATTTTGCATGTTACGAAATGTTTCCGTATCGAGTTTGAAGTGAACAAAATACCTCCAAATAGTGCTGTTAATTTTGAAATAAATTTATCGGAATTAAATACAGTGCGACAAATATGTGTTGATATAAAAACAAAGTAGGTTTTTTGTATTAAATGCTATTTTAATTAAGGAAATTTAAATGAACAAACATTAAATGAAGTTAAAATATTTTGTTTGTTAAGCAATTACTCGATGACCTGACCTTTGTTAGCCACAACCCGCCGAAGTCTGCAATCAAAATTGTTACACGCAGCACGCACTACTGTTATCGGTATTTTGTCCCATACATCAATATTAGCAGCTTTAAAGTCCTTCAATCTTCTATACCTGTATTCCTTGAGTCGCTGTACCATATATCTCCATATGCAGAAATCCAAAGGATTACAGTCTGGAGAGCTAGGAGGCCATTCATCCTTGGGTATAAAATCTGTCAAATTTTACTTACACCAGTCTTGAACCAGTTTAGCAGTGTGAGCAGGTGCACCATCCTGCTGGAAGCAATAATAGTCTTCTCCATACATGGCCTGAACACTAGGCTTAAAATTTTTCTGTAAGACTTCTTCCAGGTAATACTGAGCGTTTATTTTAACACCTTTGTCAATGATGACTAGCGATAATTTACCTTTGCTGGATATGGCACCCCAGACCATAATAGATGACGAGTTTGATATCTTGGTACATACTTGTCATCGTTTGGGATGTCTTTGTATGATACTGCCCATAGTCTGTCATTTTGCGTGTGGTGTGGAGCTTTCAGCACAAAAAGTTTTACATCGGAAAAAACTGTTTCATCGCCAGCGTGCCAAGAAAGGAGCAGTTTCGATCTTTGCCATCGCTTTTCCACGGTCGCATTAGTAAGGCCATGCATTTTCTTTTTTTTAAAGGCTTTCATATTGTGGTCGCAACCCAAAAAGGAGCCGTAAAGATTCTAGGTTCATTCCTATATTTTTGGCCATCTTTCGTGCTGAACGGTCTTAATTTCTTCGGATTCTTTCACGAACTATTTTGATCGCGTTCGCGGTACGGACGTTCCTTTTTCTCCCACTTTTTTTAGATCTTGTATGGAGCCAGTATCGACAAACCGCTTAACGGCATAATTCACATAATTCCTCTTAACTCCTAAATGTGATAACTCGCGGAAGATGGCTCCACAACTCAAATCACTTTTGAATTTATTTATCTTATACGATTTGAATTTATTTTTCCATATAACTGAAATATTACAAAACATTGTGCAATGAAAATTTTACTAATGCTACTATGTTTCCAAAAGACAGATGCTTCAAAGTTTTGTATGAAGACATATTTGTCACACTGTACAGTGTCGCACAAAAAAATAGACACTGGTGGTCAAAACATTTTTGACCCTCATGTTGCTTCCCTTTGAAAATTCGTATATTTTCTTATTCAGAGGACTTTTCTAATCATATTAAAAAAAATTAATAACATCCATCGGCCGCTTTTTTTTAAATCGAATTTTCCGCTTTTGGCAAAGTTGAGTTAAGTCAAAAATAACATGCGAAAACTGAAATCAATAAAAGGAAACACGAATAGTTTATTGGATGCTGAACTCAAATCCGTTAACGAAATTGCTCTATTGCTACAGAAGTTTGCGATATCCTAACCTAAAAATTACCAAAATACAAGATTTGTCGTGATTTTTTCCTACTTTTGAGGTTATGTTACAAGGCAGTGTAATGCTTTGTCATAAAACCTGTTATCTTTTTCTACAAAACCCTTTTTAAATTATATCAATATCTTTTTTTTTAGGAATTATGCTAACCTAAAAATTTAAAAAGCAACAAAAACAAGATTTTTGATTATTTCGGAGGCCACATAGAGAGTGCACGAAATTTTACTACACTTTAATACTAACTGAATTAGTTATACAATTCCTCGTCTTAAAAATCAGCCATCGAGCCTGCGAATTTTCCCTTCTTCGTTATAACAATTTTGAGCACACTAACTTTTCAGATTCAGTGTATTCCTTATTTTCATGATGTCATATTAAAAAGCTCATAACTTTGCAAAGAAAAATCATAGATGACCACTTGGTAGCTTATTTTGAAGACAAGAAATGATAATAAGTGATGCAGTTCGTATAAAAGAGCAAAAAAATTTCGTGCGTTCACTATGTAGCCTCCAAAATAGTCAAAAATCATAGGAAAAACAAAACAAAAGTTAATTTTAATAATTTTCACAAATTTAAATGATCTTTAATTTGTTTTTAAGACTGTTATTTTTGAATATTCAATTAATACGAACTTTTACAGAAGGCTGCGGTTTAACTCAAGTATAAAGCAAAGATCAACTAAAATAGGTCTAATGAGGCTATATAAAAATGTGTAGGGTAGAACGGGGTTAAACAACCACTTTTGTGCTTGGCACTCTGTAAAAACTTTGTTTATGATAATAATTTGAAAATTTCAACTGTTCCTGGTTCCTTGAACCCTTTGTTACAAAATGCATCCAAATTTTTTTTATCAAACTCGCATTGTTTATCCGGTATTTGCATTTGAACAAAAAGTGTGAAATTGAACTTTCTTTTTATAATAAAAGTAACTAATATTGTTATTTTAATTGATTTTATTTTATCTGAATTTTACAAAAGAACACAATTAACTTGAAAAAGTTTCTCTTGAGCTTCATTAATCGCTGGCGTCACTTTCCTCAACGTATACTACTTTTCTTGGACGACCTCTTTTGGAGCGACGAGTATTGTTTTTGGCTGGCATGTCTTGGTTTTTGCTCGGAAAATTTCTTTAGAATCTTTTTTTCCAACCTTACCGTAGTCGGCAATGCCTGTTTCTCCTTCTGGTTATTTAACCCCACGTGCTTTTGTTTATTTTAAGGCGAATAACTTTTTAACAAATTTAAATTTTGTAAAACCAACATGAAATTCTGCTCTAAGAAAACACTTACTTTTCTTTCTGCACTTCACTGATTTGTGGAATTTTTAACTTTTGTCGACTGAAAATATTGCGGTGAGGACGCGTCAAATCTTTCTTTCGTCAGAACTCAGGTTAAAACACACTTGCGGTAGTCGAACCTTTTGCCAAAGTTGCTTTGTATCGATCACTATCTACTCTACCAACGGTCGTTCGATTCGACTTTATTAAAAAAAATTAGAGGCAATTGGCTGTTTAACCCCATGGCGATTTAACCCCGTTCTACCCTAAGTGATAATAGCCGAAACAAATGTAACCAATTTCCAAGTTAATATTTGCAGCGTCGGTTGTTGTTCATTGCAAATTTGACTGTAAAAAGTTCGTATTAATTGAAAAGTTTAATTGATAGTGATGAAAAACTTGGATAAGACAGACGTCCAAGAAATACAGAACATAATCCTCGCTATATCACCAAAGCCTTCAAACATAAAGGTGACGATATAAAGGTGTTTAGATTTTATTTTTTTAGGGTGGTTTTGGGCCTGTTTACTGCATCAAGGAAATAATGGAATAACAATTTTACGTTCGTATCTTGGAGAAAGTCATGCTTGCATATTCTGAATGGAGTATGCCATTAAAATGGTAAATAATGGAAATGAAAGAACTATGTTAACGTAATAAAAAAATTTTCTATTAAAAAAAATTCTTCCATCAGCTTTTATGTGTTATGAGAAAAAAGGAAAATTTTTCAATTGACCCTATTTTTTGTCTGACACTGTATTTATTACCGTGTCTGTAATTTGCGGAGTTCAATTTCGCTTTTCTTTTGTGTATTTTGTTTCATTATTATAATTTCACTTACCTACAATTGTAATTTATAACATCTTCTCGCAGTTTTTCACTTAATTCTCCTAATATACATTCTTCATCGAAGAATTTTCCTTGATATCTATGCTCAAAGTATTCTGTGATACGCTGCCGCATATCTCGCGGCAACTTGCGATATGCCATATACTCTTCCACCTGCTTAACTTTTTCACGGTACTGCCGCCTGCTAGAGTCCAAGCTTTGAATTAAGTTCGTGGCATGACCTAGGAAAAGGGCGTAGCATGTTGCTCCAGAAATCATTGACAGCATGGTTAACCACATGTCAGTTAGTGATTGTGGCGGAAATCTAAGGAAGAGTGTTATTTAGAAAATTTTTAATTTAGTCACAATTTTTAAGTTACCTGCCATAACCTATGCAAAGCATATGGGACATCGCCTTAAATAGTGCCCATGAGTATTGTTCCAGCCAATATGACTCCTGTAAAGTAAGTTGATGAAACGTATAGATTAATAACAATATTTGTATATCGCTTCCAATCGGTCGAGTTTTATGTCAGACCAAACTTTTTTCATTAAAGAGAGCCGATTTAAACTTTTATATCTAACTTTGGCTTGCTTTGACTTAGGCGTTTATTGTGGCTTAAAGCACAAAGTTTATAAGCTAAAATTTCAATTCACGCCTAAACTTTCCACGCTGTTCCAACAAAAAAGTTTAATACGAATGGATCCAAAAAGTGGGTAAAAAAAAAACGGTTTTTCTGTCAAAAATTTTAGACAATATTCGCAATTCTCCACTCCATATGCCTCAAGATCAAAAACAAGTAAATTCCACTATTTAAGTGATACAGCCTATGTAAAAAAACCGGTTTCGGGCAAATTAAAAAATACATGTCTCGTCAAGTCGAGTACAGTATTATAGTATGTAAAAAAGTTTTAGCGCGATCGGTGATGGTCGACCAAAAAGTTGGTTTGTTCTCTTGAAGAATCTGTCGTATGCGCAGAGTACTATACAATAGGGATGTAATGGAGCTTTGGTACCGGTCAGACCTTCCGACTGATTTTGACATCCCACTCCTGGAATCTTAGATATAGAACTGAGTGGGATAACAGGTATATAGCAAAAAAAAACCTGCGCAATTAGTTTAAAACAGCTCCAGAAATTGCTGCGGAGTTAGAAGGTAAGCAAAGTATGAACATTTTAACTCAACTGTATAGCTTCGCTGGGGAGAAAATAACTTGTTTTCCTGCAGACATGCGCAAAAACCGCTTCTCACGCCTAAAATGTGATCTTTTTGATTAAACTGGTGTACAGAAAGAAATGATTAGGTGTATAACGATACAATGAAAACTAAGAATTCCGTTGGCGTTGCATGCACATGTGATTGTAGGTAATCGACAAGCCAAGATTGTCATCTCACCATCACAGTAGACTTCATATGGGAGAATTAAGAAGCTGCACCGTTTACATTAGGTACATATGAACTAAAGTAGAGACATACTGTAGAAAATTTTGCGTTCCGGGAATGGGAAATTTCAGAAAAAGTATTGTGCATTATCTCCAACAATGCTGTAAATGTATCGAATGCTGTGGCATCTCCAAAACTAAAGCCAGACTACCATACAATAGCAACGAGTGCTGCTCACTCCATCTAGCTTGCTGTAAAAAAAGAATTGGAAACTATGCCAGTATTTAACCGCTTCTTCAAAAAATCGGTAAAGTGGTTACCAGTAGCGGATCCAGCACTGTCAAAAGGGGGGGCCGATTGACTACATTTCTAAATAATAACAGAATGATTTTAAACTCTTTACATATAATTTAAAAAAAATGTATTCACTTGGTTTGAGAGGGGTGGCCGATCGCCCCCGGATCCGCCACTGGTGGTTACACACTTCAAACATTCAATCTTTGTTTCATTCTTTGAAACAAAAGTTAACTCGGTTTAATAAGCCAACTCAAACTTTACTTCAGAGTTGTGTCACAAAGTGGAATTCAACATACTTCATGCTGGAAAGGTTGATAAAAATTATAATCCCCCTAAAAAACGTCTTTGCCGCTCGTACCTTGTCTATATTATATTTGATATTAAGGACTGGTCGCTAACATCAAATCAAATTAAAATAATCCAAAAGCAGAACCAAAGTTTTTCATTCATAAAAAAAGTTACAGCCACATAAAATCGTTTCAGTCCTTTTTACTACCTTAATCATAACATATTCGCTTGGTTTTTTATTTTGAATCATTTTTTATGAAATTGGATATGGAGATATGTTTAGCACTAAGAAACGATAAAAAGTTCTTCGTGTTTTTCAGTGGACGGTGCCACGCCCTCAAAACGAAAATACGCTGTCACGGCTATGCCTTTGCATGGATTTTAATGAAATTCTGAATTTAGGCACACTTAAGAGGAAGGAGCGAAAAACTTTCTGCTTTTTAATAGGCGGTGCCACGCCCCTTAATATAAAAATACTAAACTGGCGCACTCATTTTTACGAAATTCGGTATGGAGATAGGCTTGCCACTAGGGAAGCATAATAAGAACTTTATGTTTTGCAGTGAGCGGCTTGTTTTATCGAATATAAAAACTGTTTTTTATTATGAGTGCCAGTCCCCAAATTGAAAATATGCAGTAAGTATAACAAGGTCCGATACAGTTTTGCACCCATGATAATTTCCAAAGTATTCTTAAAATAGACGTTAAAAAAATATAGGTACACATTAGACCGGTGCGTTTTTGACGAAAGTTTAAAATATGTCGCGCAACCGGCAGAATTGTAAAGTTTAACTATCGACATGAAGATTGCCGCCACCCTAGCTCTGAGAGATGACGGGAAGGGGTGTCGATATATTTTTGAAGGTTGAAAAACGTGGTTTAAAAATGCATGCTCATATGTCCGAAGTGAATCAATTCTCAGCTTCGTAGTAGGTTGAAAACTGAAATCCAAGACATGGATTCTTATGTATTTTTTCCCGTAGAATCGAATGGCATCATTAGTTTTCTGATTAGACGTCCATTTTTGGCGTTAAGTGAACTTTTCAGCTCAAAAAAGGCGAAATTTTTCCAAATCCCCTGTTTGAGCACTCCACAATTGAACAGAAAAAATCTTAGAAAAATTTAAAATGTATATTTTGTTAGGATTTTTCCTGACAAATCCAGTGGTACCATTTTTTTTGCGCTACGACATTATTTTCATTTATGAAAAACGAATTTTTGATTTTTATTATCAAAAAATATCACGAAATCGGGCGTAAATATTTAGTCAACGACGGTTCCCAACGTCCGGACGGTTTTTTTTTTTTCGGTGCCCCCTAGTAAAATTTTTTTAGAATATTTTTGGAATTTTTTTTAACCCATTATAAACAAGTTTTTGAAAAAGGGGTCAAAAAGACCCTTAAAAACGGGACATAATGGGTTAAGATGTTCACATAACTTAATGTAGAATCAAGCATGGAACAATATTTGAGAACATCTTAACCCGTTATAAACAAGTTTTTGGAAAAAGGGGTCGAAAAGACCCTTAAAAACGCGTTGTAATGGGTTAAGATGTTCCAAAATATTGTTCCATGCTTGATTCTACATTAAGTTATGTGAACATCTTAACCCATTATATCGCGTTTTTAAGGGTCTTTTCGACCCCTTTTTCCAAAAACTTGTTTGTAATGGGTTAAGATGTTCTAAAATATTGTTCTATGCTTGATTCTACATTAAGTTATGTGAACATCTTAACCCATTATGTCCCGTTTTTAAGGGTCTTTTTGACCCCTTTTTCAAAAATTTGTTTATAATGGGTTAAAAAAAATTCCAAAAATATTCTAGAAAAATTTTACTAGGGGGCACCGAAAAAAAAAAAAAACAGTCCGGACGTTGACTAAATATTTACGCCCGATTTCGTGATATTTTTTGATAATAAAAATCAAAAATTCGTTTTTCATGAATGAAAATAATGTCGTAGCGCCAAAAAAATGGTACCACTGGATTTGTCAGGAAAAATCCTAACAAAATATACATTTTAAGTTTTTCTAAGATTTTTTCTGTTCAATTGTGGAGTGCTCAAACAGGGGATTTGGAAAAATTTCGACTTTTTTGAGTTGAAAAGTTCACTTAACGCCAAAAATGGACGTCTAATCAGAAAACTAATGATGCCATTCGATTCTACGGGAAAAAATACATAAGAATCCATGTCTTGGATTTCAGTTTTCGACCTACTACGAAGCTGAGAATTGATTCACTTCGGACATATGAGCATGCATTTTTAAACCACGTTTTTCAACCTTCAAAAATATATCGACACCCCTTCCCGTCATCTCTCAGAGCTAGGGTGGCGGCAATCTTCATGTCGATAGTTAAACTTTACAATTCTGCCGGTTGCGCGACATATTTTAAACTTTCGTCCAAAACGCACCGGTCTAGTACACATTTCTCGTCGTTTTTCTACAGGACGTCACATTATCTTTTAATCGATTTTTTAAGTTTAAATCTACTGTACAAAAAATAACAAAAACAAGGCATTCTTGTATTAATCGACATATTTAACTATGATCCTTAAATTACTGACTTGTCTTAGGTGACCATATTGAAATTTTCCGTAGAATATTGTTGCAGAATACTTTAAGGGGACATTCGCCTTTGTAACTGAAAAAAAAAAAACACTTTTTAAAAATTTTATTATGAAAAAACTATTGACAAAATTTCTTTCTTAAATATTGTCTAAAAAATATGAAAATTTTTTTTTTTATTCTTAGTTTCCCTTGGCTGCTGTATAGGGCGTCATCCAAAAGTTACTTTTCAAACTGGTAGGAAATTTTTCTCCGAATCTACTCGACCGATTTTAAAAAACCAAAGAGTATTCGATTACTCATAAAAAATATTAAACAATAAGCCTCTGAAAGTTTTAAAAAATATCCCCCCCATTTTTTTCCGTGGGTGACTTACCCTAAAAAAATGCAATTTTTTCGTATTTTTCATAAATATTCATACAAAAAACTTCAAAATATAAAAAAGTATGAATTTTAGAGGCTTATTGTATAGTTTTGAGTCTCAAGAATAAAATTTATTTTGAATTTTTCAAAAATCTGTTACAGGAGGTCTACAACATGTCCTAACGTTTAAAAAGTAACTTTTGGATCAAGGGTGTCAGCGTTTTCAAATCACTGAGCCAAACGCATGCAGCGCAGTCGGCGTTGCTTTTACAACAACTTTAAATTCGAGTAACAACAAACAAAAAAACAATTTTTTGTTGTTATTTCATGCCTCGTTTACAACAACTATAATACTTCAACAATTCACAAAAATTAGGGGAACTCACGCGTTGATGCGCAATGCCCTTGCGTCGTTGCGAAAGTGCACTTTGCTAAAGTTTGATATTAGTAAAATAACAAAAATATTGCCGAAAATTTCGCACTACTTTTGCAATTTCTCAAGATGGAAATATTCACATTGATCGTTCAGGCGTTAGTGCGTAAAAGACTTGCATTTTCGCAACTGCGCATCAACGCATTAATACCCATATTGTTTGCTGTTTTTGTTTTTGATGCGACGTAGTCTTTGTTGTTGTTTTATGTTGGTTCGAGTTCGATTTTGTGTGTACGCAAAAAAAGCAACAAAAACGCGATATTTTGACGAGCGCGAAAAAAAAAACAACAAAAATTATTTCTGTGAATGTTGTACAGAAATATTGATGTTGTTGGGATTGTTGTACAGAAATATTGATGTTGTTGGGTCGAGCCAAAATTGGCTCACTTTTCTTCTACGCTGACACCCTTGTTTTGGATGACGCTCTCTACAGCATCCAAGGGAAACTAAAAAAAAAATTTTTTCAGACAATATTTAACAATGTCCAAAAGAAATTTTGTCAATGAATATAATAGTTTTTTCATAATAAAATTTTTAAAAATGTCCCCTTAACCCATTATAGCCCAGTTTTTGGAAAAAGGGTGAAAAGACTCAAAAAGGATATAATGGGTTAATCTGCTTAAAAAATTTGTCAAACGTGTGAGGAGTCCTCATTGATCATAACTATTTTTTTGGCATTCGGGAAGATATTTCGACTTTTTAATGTTTGCCAACTAGTGGTGAAAATTTATAGCAAATATTTCTATAGTACATACTGACTCAATATTCCTAAGTTTTAAGTGTCATTTTTGTATATGTAAAAATGACTAATATGTGGGCAATGTGGAGGTTTAAAATTTTCTTCAAAAATATTCCTCGTAATATCCTACATAAGATGATAAAGTTATTTATGTCGAATAAACACAACAATGCATAATTTTCTTAATTTTTGTACAGTGGACTTAAAAACTTCAACTGTTGGAACATTTTGGCCTTATTTTTACGTACGAGTATTTAATGCTGTAAGAATATAATAAACAATTTTTAAAGATTCATGAATTTGTTCAGAAACTTGTTCTCGGTACTTGCCTGTAATTCATTAATAGATACCCATGAGTTGGAAGGAAACCCTTGCAGCATTGGCACTAAAAATTGAAGGCACCCACTCCAGTGTCCGATCAGAAGCATCATGCATATCAAGTTGAAAATGCGCATAAAAACCGATGCCATATTCAGAAACTGAAAATAAAATTATCAATATAAAAGAATTAGAAATAAAGATTTGGTAACTCGTTTGGAATTATAAAAAAAAAAAAAAAATACACTCATAAACAATGCTTACATTTTACCAAATGGGGATAGCCATGTTAAGTTGCATGTACTATCATTTTAGATAATGGGCTATCATATGTATAATATTGAGCATATACATATGTAACTCTAAGCCGAAATAGTCAAATCGACATTTCATTTCACATTAGCACAGTACGGCAAATATTCATAATATTTTATGCTTAAATTTTACTTCCATTTTTTTTTTTAAATGTTCGAAAATATCTCAACCTATCAAAATATGCCCAATCAAATTTTTTATATTCGTAATTGTATGACAAAAAAAGCTACAGCAGAATCATGACTTGGTCCCCTTTGTGGGCTTATGAGGTGCCGCGGCATGCCGTTGTGTGGGTTTTATGGGTGTGTGCATTAATTTCCATCGTTTTTCAAAAGATGTCGCAATCAATACATGGTGACTTAAATGTTAGATCAGAAACGTCATATCTGAAGCTTAGACACCTGTCAACAACTCTGCATCATTAGATTTGAAAATTTTCATCCGCATCATAAATTTTACTGTGCTCCAAAATGTCCGAGTTCGTCCCAAAAAGCAACATTTGCGGGAAGTTTTACTTCACTACTATATTTCAAAGAAAACAGCTGCCGAAAGTCATCGCATTCTTGTAGAAGTTTATGGGGACTATGCTCCAGCTGAATCAAGCTGTCGTGAGTGGTTTCGACGGTTTAAAAGTGGTGATTTTGATGTCGGAGACAAAGAACGTCCTGGTCAGGACCAGCTAGGTGTGATCCATTATGAGCTGTTGCCAGGTGGCCAAACCATTAATGCTCAACTCTATCGTCAACAATTGATCCGATTGAAGCAGAAAATCCAGGCAGAGCCGCCAACGTATGCGACCAGACACGAGTCAATCATTTTCCACCACGATAACGCTCGGCCACATATTGCTGCCCCAGTCAAAAATTACCTGGAAAACAACGGAAAACAACTGATGGAAAATTTTGCCCTACCCGCTTTATAGCCCAGACCTTGCACCATCAGACTATTATTTATTCCGATCGATGCAGAATGCCCTACCAGGAATACGCTTCACTTAAGTTCAAGATATCGAAAAATGGCTCGATTCGTTTTTGGCCGCCAAGCCGGCGCAGTTTTTCTGGGATCGAATCCATAAATTGCCAGAAAGATGGGAAAAAGTAGTGACTAGCGATGGGCAATACTTTGAATAAAATACATTGTACCATTTTCTTTAAATAAAGTCTCAAATAAAAAATAAAAAACGATGGAAATCAATGCACAAACCCAATACTATGAAATTTTATTTTATATATGTTTTCATAATTATTTCCGAATTATGAAACTGCTTTATTTAAAACCCTAGCTGTTTACATTCGCAAGTTATAGCCAATATTTTTTTTTATTCTTAGTTTCCCTTGGCTGCTGTATAGGGCGTCATCCAAAAGTTACTTTTCAAACTGGTAGGAAATGTTTCTCCGAATCTACTCGGCCGATTTTAAAAAACCAAAGAGCATTCGATTACTCATAAAAAATATTAGACAATAAGCCTCTGAAAGTTTTACAAAATATCCCCCCCCCCCCCTTTTTTTCCGTGGGTGACTTACCCTAACTTCAAAATATAAAAAAGTATGAATTTTAGAGGCTTATTGTATAGTTTTGAGTCTAAAGAATAAAATTTATTTTGAAGATTGACACAGAAGACTATGGCTATCCGGTGCCACTAAAAAATATAATAATACTTTTGTCAGAAATCTTATGATATTTATAAGGCTTAAGTTTACTTTAGCGAAGCGCCTAATAAAAAAGGAATTTTAGAATGGATCAGACTTTGTTATTTTGTGAATAAGTTCATAATAAATTTTTCTGAAGCAATAATAGTCCTACAATGGTTTACCATTCTCAATTTTTATAGCCAACTATACAGCGTTGGGACCTCAATGTACTTATGTCTTTATGAACATAAGTCTAATTTGTTTCATTTGTCTGATATTCCACGTTTATCAAAAATTTCTTCATTAAAACATTCTTATAATAAAAACTAAAAATTTTAGTTTTTTAATAATATTGTCGGTAGCGAAAACTTAAACATTTCGATTCAACTAATCAAAAATGAACGTTTGAGCACATTTTTGGTCGAAAACAAAAATCGGTACAGTAACATGTTTATAATTTCGGAATAGAATTTTGGTGATAAAATTATAATTTAAAAGATGGTTTGTGATTTGAGGAATTTAAATTTTTTCAAAATCACTTTTTCATAAGATTAAGTTAAGTTTGAAAATACGTGTGAGAGTTACTGGACAAAAAAAAATGCTTCTGCCGTACTGTGAAAGCGTTTCTAATATTACAGCACTTATTTAAGTCTGTAGGCAGATCTAACCCCTTATTTGACCAAATGTAAGCTAATCTATATATGCACATACAAATACAAATGTATGTTACCTTCCGCTCGGAAAAAACCAAAACCATTGAATGTTAATGAAAAACAATTGAGGAGTAATCGAACAAAAAGTAACATTTCCATGTTTCCTTTTTTTTCAGAAATCAATAAAATGTGATTAAAAAAGGTAGCATATTTTTTTTTTTTTTTAAATATGTTTATGCAAAAATATACACTAAAAAACAGCCTTACAATCGCGTTTTTACACATTTAAAAACTTTCATATTAATGGAGATAACTGAATTTGAAATTTGGAAATGCTACCTTTTGTCAGGAAATGTGGGAAATTTTACTTGTTGATAATCATTAAACTGAAATGATGCCTTGTGGGAGCAATAAAACCAACTGAAAATGTTCGACGAAGACTATGATTAGTGATTAGTATAAAATAGGTAAAATAGGAAATCGACGAAAAACGCGGTTTTCTTGGGAGCTGTTATTCTTTGAACCGCCAAATTCAACTGGAATGTGTAGTTCATAGATTTACATACGATTCTTCAAAAAAAAAAAAAACCAAAAAGACAAAAACTGGAAATGTTACCTTTTGTTCGACTACTCCTCAATTAGAGTATTCCTTAAAACGTGTAAATGCCTCGAAAACCTCGTAAACTCATAATAGTTGTCAAAATCAATACAAATTTTTACAGTTTCACGAGTTACGAAGTTTTTGAGATATGTACACGTTTTAAGGATTACCCTAAATATCATTTTCCGGTTTGCTGGATGCTTAAAATTATACGTGAAAATCGCATTGACGAATCAAAGTTTTTGCACTAAAAGTTGTAATAAGATATGATATAATCTTCAAATTTGCATTTTTAAATTAATTACATTTAATGTAAATCTTACAGCTTGAATGTAAAATTTATAAACTCTGGCCGTGAAAATAGGGTGAGTTTACAATTGTAAACATAAATATTTTCATGAAAACTACAGGGCCACATATCATCGGGTTAAAACTACAACTAGATATCAACTTTTTTCATGTTTTGAGAAAAAGCGCTTAAAGTTTTTTGAAATCCATTTTTTGTATGGGATTTTCAAGTTTTCTGCTTTAAGGTTTTATATAAAATTTGATTGGGACTACATTTAAAAATTTCTACTTGACTGGGGCGTAGCGCAGTTAATACATCATGTTTCTGTTAACTTAACTCAAAACATCAAAAAATGTAGATGTCTAGCTGTAGTTTAGATATATATTTTCATTGTGTTCAATTGGCCCATAATGTCTTTCATTGCTGAACCGAGTCAGGTTTTTGAAATTTCTTATATATAATACACTTTTTTCAAATAGAAATTAAAGAAATTCTTCACAAGGACTGCGATCGATAAAATTGTCCGATACATTTTATCCAATAACTTTTTTTCAAAATCTACTCATTTTAAAAATTTTGTTCGCATGAATGTACCAAAATTATTGTTTTCAGATTTTCCCTAGTCCGTCTTATTTACTTAAAAATGTCAAATGAACTAGAAGTTCGAAAGTCAATAATAAAAATTTTTTTTCATGTTGGGAATAGCAAAGTTAATGTGAAATTGGTATCGAGAGTTCTGAAAAAATTTGAGGAAGTCTTGGATGTCTTTCACAATTTTAAAGATGAAGCCCTAGATTTCATGGAGAAAACTGACACAGAACGTGGAGTGTTCCGAGTTTTTAGTTCGCAAGGTCAAAAAAGAGGCTGGTTTGAAAAGACAGAAATGCTGTGAATACGGAGGCAAAACAGGGCGCCATAAAATTAAAATTTATTTTTTTTTTTTTTTAAAATTCAAATGCTACATCATGGAAGACAAACGTATGTTTAAGCCGATATGACGCATCTTCCAGGTCAAGAGTTTTACACTGCAGACTCGCGGAAGAATGTGGGCGAAAAGTTTATATCAAAAAAACAGTCAAAATTTCCTCGTAAGTTCTTGGTTTGGCAAGCAATCTGCAGTTGTGGCAAAAGGAGCATTTTTTTTTGCAACCACTAGAACAAGAAACTCCGGATTCTATATTAAGGAGTACTTGGAAAACAGACTTAAGCCTTTCCTACGAGAGCATGAGGGTTCCACTTTCTTTTTGCCAGACCTAGCATTTTTTCATTATAGTAAAATGGCCTTTGGAGTGGTACTCAAAAAATAATGTGAGTTTGATAAAACCGAAAAATAAAAAAATAAAAAAATAGCCAAGGATGGTAAAGATTTACGAAAAAAGTGGTGTTCAGCAGCTAGAAAGATATCAAATAATGCCATAAAATCTTTAATAGAGGGGGGCCAGAAAAGTTACAAAAATATGTAAAAAAAAAATAGTTTTAAATTGTAGGTACGTAGTAAAAATAGTAAGAAATGGGGGTTCAAAAATGAGTTTCATTTTTAAAATCGTACTTTTAGCTCCAGAGATTTTTTGTATTTTGTATCGGACAATTTTATCGATCGCAGTTCTTATTGATAGAAACAAAACATAGAATTGTCCTCTGAAATATGCACAATGTGTCCATTAAAAAGAAAATAAATTTTTTTTTGTAGGTTTCAAATACAAAAAAGTTATTCATATTATGTGATTAACATTTTCAATAATTGCTGAAAATTCTTTAAAACACTGAAAAATTAGTTGTGTGCTATTCTTTTGTCGTGGACTGTATGTAGCGGCAATTAAAAATTTGTTTTCGAAACCTAATAAAGTTTTCATATAAACATTGTGCAGATTTCAAAAAACAATTCTGTGTAAATATTTTGCTTAGAATTATCAATATGACAAAGTGCTTTAATTTCTATTTGTTCTATTTCTTGATTAAAAAGTGTTAATTTAACAATTTTTATGGTGCAGGCAAATTGGTAAAAAAGACTTTAGTACCTAATTTTGTTGAACAAGCACCGATTTTGATGCGACATGGCTAATTTTTTCAGCAATTGAATTAAGAAAAAAACCATTGTTTCTAACCGTTTTTGGACCTGTTTTCAAAAACTGCATAAGTCTAAGGAGTTTTTTTTTTTTTTAGTTCAATTACTAACAAAATGAGCCATGTCGGATCAAAATCGGTGCTTGTTCAACAAAATTATATAATTTTACTTAATTTGCCTATTACGAAAACTTGTATTTCAGAGACGTGTATAGGATAAATTTGCTTATTACTTTTTAAGAAATTAAAATTTAAAATTGATTGTCATATTTTCCTCGAATTGAGGATTTTATTAGAATCTGATTATAAATTTATATCTAGATAGGTTTCTAGAACTTTTGTTTAAATATACATTTTTAAAAATTAAAGCATTTTGATGTGTTAGAAAAAAATTGAGCCACTAAATGCTTTTAAGCCGCCATATTGAAAGAAACATTAGAACACAATAAAAATCGAAAATATGGAAATGTATTATGTTATGGGGTCTACTTAAAAAAGAGTAGGCGCAAGGTTTCAATGCGACATTTACATATAACGTTTCAAAGCGCCGCAGTTTGGTTATTCCTGCCTTATGGTTTTATAATTTTGCAATTAAATAGTTGCTGATAAGGATACTTTTAAACAGTAAGAAATGATATAAAAAGAATTCAGTAAACAGTAGACACAACTCCAAAGTTCAATAATTCCTTGTTGTGAAAACTCCTTCGTATACATGTAGTTAATAAATACACATATAAGTTCATTAGAGAGGTCCAAAATTCGGTTGAAAAAACCAAAAGTGTTAAATAGTCGAGGTGCGCGCGACTTTTCTGAATTCTTGGATCCTACGCTAGAATCAATAAAAAATTGCGTTTAAGTTTTCCACAATGAGCTTGAAGAAACTTTGCTATGACCTGTAGTTATAGACAATTATAACCAGTTCTTAAGGAGACTATGTCTTTTGACCTGGGCAAGTTATTTGCATAAATTCAATTTCATTTTTGTAAGAATAATACTTTGTCCTATATTCTGAATTCAAAATAATTTATTTACCATTTGCCAGTTTTTCCAGTAGCACTTTAAACTTCAAATTATCTTAATTTTTTAAGGTTTCTGAACTTTCAAGAAGTCCTTTTTTTTTCTTATTTTGCTCTAGCGAATTTGGCTTAAATTTTTATATTTTTAGCCATTCACATCAGATATCGGAACAAGTAAGGTGCCACGTTTTTCATTGAAATCTTTAGTCCTAACTCCCCTGATTAAAACTACATGCTTCGCAAAATCGAAAGCTTGGCACTTTATGAATATTTCAACATTTGGCAACATCTGGTGCCCCAAAAGGCAGTATTTTGAGTCCTTAACTGTTTGTTATTTTTATAAATGATATTTCTTCTTAGTTTTTATATTGTAAATGTTTTTTATATGCTGATGATCTGAAAATGTTTTCAAAAATTAAAAACGTTACCCATGTTGCTCGTTTCCAAAGTGCTGTTGACAAACTCTACCTTTGGTGAAACAGTATTTTTCTGTTCCATAACCTCAATTAACATGTTTTATGTATTTTACACTTAGTCCTTCATCCTATCATATATCAAAACCCAAGGCTCCGTCTGGTTTTACATGTCGTGCACATTTGAATTATATTATATAATATTTAAATAATATTTTTTCATTATTATTGTATTTACTTTCGTATGTTATTTTTTTTTTATAAAGTCTGTAAGAATGTGTATTCGTAGGTCGTAGACTCGTAGATTAAGTAAATCAAAATTAAGAACTGCGTAAAACATATTTTTCTTCAAAACTCTATTTGCATTATGCCTATATATATTTTTTTCTCGGCGATATTCTTACCTAAAAAGTTAAAAAAGTGCAAAACACATGTTTTTTTGTTACCTACTACCTTGATCAAAAAGTTCCCGGAATCATCACCGTGTGGCGCCCCCACATTTTTATTTCTGTAGGTTGTCACACCTTTTAACAATATTCCCTGCGAATTTCAGCTTCCTAGCTTGACATTTTTAAACGTAATGCAATTTTGAGTGCATTTGTTTTTTTGCGAATTTCGACTTTTGCAATGGATTTAATTTTGCAACAACATGTGTGTATTAAATTTTGTGTTAACGGACCCAGCATTCATCAAACGCATCATTACTGGTGACGAGACGTGGGTTTATGAGTACGACACTCAATCCAGACATCAGGCGAGTGAATGGCGACTCCCCGATGAGCCAAGGCCGAAAAAACCACGTCGTTTTCAGTCGAAAAAGAGGTAATGCTCACGGTTTTCATGGATTACAACGGTATTGTACACCACGAATTTTTTTGCCAAAAAAGCAGACCGTCAACAAAGAGTATTACTTAGGTGTAACGAGGCGTCTGCGTGAAGCAATTCGCTCTAAAAGAAAGGATCTCTGGAAAAACAACTCCTGGATTTTACACCATGACAATGCACCGTCGCACAATGCCATCATTATCCGTTAGTTTCTCACCAAAACCGTACATGATAGAGCAATTCGGAGTAAGCATGAACAAATACGGATGTATCGGAAATTTTTATTGTTGATTCTGTTTCGACGTAAAAATATTACAATAGATGACGTATATAAGAAAGTCCGAAAATGCACTGAATTTCTTTCTTATGTCCGTGTTTTTTTCTGAACAATAAAACGGAAATAATAAAGCAATTTTCTTATATGTATCAGTAGCAAGAATACTCGTATATGTAAGAACTTTACTTTTTACCAGCCATTTCCACAACAATCTACGCGGTTTCTTGTTGTCCTTCTTTTGTTGATGACTTTTCATGTGGCATTCGCTTTACTTTCTATTTCATGACGGATCAGTTTTCCCATAGGCAAATTGTTTACATCCCAAAATAAAAAAAAAAACATATTTTTCTTAAATTGACAAAAAAAATAATTCCGGAGAATACATTCTTATACACGTTTAATTTTTTATGTGATGAATACAATTTTTCGTCAAAGTCCCTCTCTGATATATAGGCAAAATAAAAGAAATTTCATTAAATTGATTTCAAATTATTTTATTTTGCTTACTTATGAGAGAGGGACTTGGGCAATTTTGATATTTAACAACATATGTATATGTTTCTAATAGCAAAAATATTTTTTTTTTTGGATCTTTAGCACTTTTTGCAACGATTCGGAAAAGTCGCGCACCTTGACATTTAAGAATTTTAGTTTTCAGACCACACTTATATACATCCATAAATGCATATAGTATGTGCATATATATATTATTTTGTTATATAATACATATTCAGATAACTTTGCATTTTTTATTATTATATCATTAGCTAAAAAGCAACTAATAAGTGATGATTAACTTTCAATAATAAAATTAGACATATTTTTTTTTTTTTGTTTTTGTAACTCTGTGAGAACAAAACAATACATATTAACATACAAACAATTTAATTTAATAACTTGGCTTAGCAAGATTCGAGAAAAATCTTATATATACAAAATAAATATGTAGCATTTGGCAGCAGTTTATTTTTCATTCAATTGCTTTTGCTTGCAATGCAAATATTTTAAAATTCTATTCAAAAACTATTATTAGTAACACAAAAATTAAATTAAACAAAAAAAGAGAAAAAAAAAACACAAATGAAAAATTCATAAATAAAATGCATTGCAAATGTTAATTTAGTCACGCCATTGATCGAGTTTAAATCTTTTCAATGAAATTACAATACAAGTAATTGCTTATGAATACAATGCTAATAATAAAAATTCAAAGGATGCACTTGCTCTTAATTTTGCTACCTAATAAATAAATAAAATTGATTCTGCAGAATCTACATATAGACGCATGGTGAAAAAAAAAAATAATAATCAGGAAAAAGAGTAAAAACGAAACTGAATTTCAAACAGTAGAAAGAACTAAATGAGAAGAAATCTTCATTATTTACAGTGAAAATGCATTGAATAATTACACGATTGTCATTATTTTGTATTATCTCAAAGATTATTTTCGAATCACATAACTACATTTACGAATGCTTTATTAAATTATATCCAACTTCTCCTTCTCCAAATCACTAATGCCCGCCAATTTGAATTGAGCACCTCAATCAAGTGTATAGTGAGAGGTTAGTTGTAAACTGAGACTCCAGCTCAAACATATTGAATAATTAATAAGAAAAACTTGAAATTATAAAGATGTTGTATCTTATTAGAAAGCATTAAAATTTTAATTTTAAATTAATGCTCAGAAAGTCAAGGACTGACAAATAACAACACAGGCCTGCAAATTTACAACTTTTTTCCATTCTCGATTTTTATAGCTAATTAGAGAGGTTTGGGACTATATACATATTTACGAATCCGAACTTGATTTTTTTCTATCACGCCAAGATTTTGAGTTACCCTCGCTTCAAATTTCTAAAAGCGCTGTATTAAATCATATAGCGTACTTTAACTTTAACATTTAACTTTTCCATTTTTATCATTATTTAACGAGTTATCATCCATTGAAGTACAAACAACATCTTACTTCCATACAAATATTATTTAGCTTTTGTTAGAAAACCTTTATTTCAGTGACGATAACTTCGAAAGTAATGACCCAACTGGTAAAGTTAAGAGGTCAAGTTTTGATGAGGAAGATTATAACTATCCGATGCTATTGGCAAATATCTAGTACGCTATTTACTGTTAGTGTGATCAGGCTTCAAAAATATCTTGAAATAGCAATTTTTGCATTTTGAAGCATCTTAGAATCCAGGCGTGATAGAAAAGACTATGTGAGTCATAATCAGCTATAAAATACCGGATCAGATCAGACAACGTCCCTCTCAATCAAAAAAACATTTACCTACGGCACAGTCCGTGTAATAAATATTAGTTGCAATCAATAACTAGTAAGGGTGTTACCTTTGGCCTGGCCATACACTAAATATCCTACACTGCAGTATTTTGAAAATTTTGCTTGAACTGGAGGTGCCACTACCTCTTGTGCGAATACACACAACTTTTGCTCAGATCTTGCACTTAATGTTCTGAATGTCTGAGTGAAATTTGGTTAGATCACCTCAAAAAACGTTTTCAGTGTAGCATTTTGAAGCTTTCTATTATATGGAAGATGCTACGCCCTATTGTTCGAGGTTGCCTAGTTTTTGATCAGAGCTTACCTTTACTGTTTTTACTGCCTGCCTGAGTGAAATTAAGTTGGACTATCTCAAAAATGTCTTCAGTGCAGCATTTTGAAGCTTTTGCTTGTATGGGATTTGAAACGCCCATTTGGTATTTTTTAAAATTTTTCTAGCGGTATGCTTTTAAAAGTTATTAGTATTTTACTGAAGCTTACCGCACTTGCTTCTAAACGATATTAAAATATTAAATAATATTGATATATAAATGCGAAAGTAAATCTGTTTGTCTGTTACCTTTTCACGCCGCCGAAGGCTTTGTAGTCAAATCGAAGAATATTTAGTTACACTAGAGAAAATAAATCTATATTGAAATATCAACTAACTTTTACTGATAGTTTTCCTGTAAACCTGAAGGTTCGCGAAGGTCAGCCGAAAGTTTCACACTTAAAACGAAGAATATCTAGGTATAATAGAAGAAAACCATCTGTGGCAGACTATCAACAAGTTTTAACTGATAGTTTCTGGGAGACCCGTAGGTTCCCGAAGATCACTCGAAGAATATCTAGGTATACTAGAGAAAAAACATCCAAATACCAAAAAACCTTAATTGGTAGTTTTCTAGAACCCACCGAAAGTCATCCGAAGGCTTCATAGTTAAAACGAAGAATATTTGCGCAATGCGCATATAAGAGGAAAAACATCTTTAATTGATAGTTTCCTGGGACATCTGAAATGTATTCCAATGTTTTTCGACACTCGGAATTTCACTATATTTTGGATATATTTCGATATTTTTGGAATTTTACGATACTTTTGGACTTTTACCAATATTTAAGATTTTATCGATACTTCAGGCTTTTTATTGATTTCCTCGATGTACTTATTTCAATATTTTTCAATCCTTTTTAACTTTTATCGATATTTTAGATGTTTTACGATACTTTCGGACTTTTACCAATATTTCAGACGTTTTTCGATACTTTTAGACTATTACCAATATTTAAGATTTTGTCGATAAGTTTGAATTTTTACCAACTTCTTCGATGTATTTAATTTTTTTGGAGACTTTGAAATTTTACCGATATATTGGATATCTCTCGATACTTTTAGACTTTTGCCGATTGCTTCAATGTATTTCAAAACTTTTCGCTACATTTGGAGTTTTAGTTTCATAAATGTTTTCGATACTTTTGGATTATAATTATAGAATTAAATAAAATAAATATTTACGAGCATCAGTTTTTGGAACATTATTTTATAAAAATAGTTTTTCGTATTAGCTTTCTTGCTTAAAAACTTATTTTTATTAATAATATTTGTGGGATAAGTGGCATAAAGCAAATTCTTGTTTTTTCTGCGAATAACCCAGGAAAAAATAAAACAATAACCGAGCAACGCCGGGTAAACCAGCTAGTTTGTTCCAAAATGAAAAATTACAAGTGCGGTAGGCTTTTAGTAAAATACTAATCACTTTTAATAGCGGACTTCTATAAAGTTTTTAAAAAATACCTTCAACAGAGAACTTTTCAAGGACCCTTAAAGTTTTTGTACTGAATTTTTTCTTTAGCTATGTTAGTTGCTACGTGGTTTTCTTCTTATTTACTAATAATAAAATTTTTTTAGTTAATTTTCACTCAAGAATTTATACAGCAACGTTGACTTTAACTCCATTTTACTCAAAATTTACGTTTTGTCACTTGTACCCCTTTGCTTCAAGTCCGCTCATATGTACATATGTGACCGTCCAGTGGAAAAGGTACTTTATCTTCACTCACAAAGTTTAGCAGTACAGCTAAAAATAAGAGATAGGGTCAATTTTACCGGTTTTCAGTTTGTGGTGGAATTCAGAGCTTAGACATGTACTGAACATTTTACAACTGATTTGAGGTCAATTACCAAATTACAAATACCAATAGAAGCAGTCTTACCGAACCTCTATCCTGTAAAAATTGATAATTCGTCTACTGAGTTCTCTTTTGCCCCATACGCATATTCGTAAAAAACACAAAAGCAAATAACTTGTGTTTGTCGTGAAACCGGCCGCCCTTCTCTGCCCATAAATTGTATTGATCACTTGCTTTTCAAGAAGGCATTAATTTTTGCTTAGATTACCTACTTTTTTTAAAGTGCAGTCTTTTGACATAAATCATAATTGGGAATTCAAAATAAGGTCTTAAAGCTGGTATCTTGATGTTAAAAAATCTCTAATTTCAATGAGCACTGTCGAAGTGCAAAGTTTTCGACGCGTACTTATGGTTATGGACCCTTTATTAATTATTGATTACCCAAAATTGATGCTGAGAAAAATTAACCAAATTTTCTTTAAGGCAAATTCATACATATACTAAAAGTTTATTCGTATTCGTACCGCAAGGAGATTTTTGTGAAAATGCCAGTTTTTCGGATATTTTTATATGTAATGCTTGATGCCTAATCTGATAGAAATAGCAAAAATTCCCGGTTTTTTGTGGCTTGTGGAGGGGTGCAAAGAATGGAAATTGTGACAAACTTTCCTCACATAGTTTTCAATGACTTGGACATTTTTAACCAATTTCGGACTATAAGTAAATTATAAATTATCTATTCACTATTACCCATTTAAAAAAAAAAAAAAAAAAAAAAATTAAAACGGACTAACTTTGTAAAAATAAACTTTCAAAAATTAAGGTCCAACTTCCCTTGTGCCGCGTCTGGATTGAAATGGATTGAAATTTAACAATCCATTCTGATCCAGAATTATGTACAAGATTTCTCGGATAGATTTGGATTAAAAAGTCGGATCAATCCATTTAAGTCTAGGGAATATGGATTGTTACGAAGGATTGAAATGGATGAAAAAAGACGCAATCTATTTATCTATCTGAATCTATATTCTGACAGTCTAAGATTCGCCAGTAAAAAAACGTATCGATAGAGTTTTTAGTTAAAATCTAATTTTTACACATATTTAGGAATGGGGGAATATATTTTTGCTGGGTTGCTTATCAAATGTGGCCGCTAGTATTTTTGAATTGCGATAACTTATGAACCGTGAGTCTTACGGAGAAAAGTGTCAGCATCTTTCTTATGAAGAGTGTTAAGATGAAGGGTCGGGGTACTAGATTTGAATACAAATAAAAAGATTAGTTGTTTTTCGTAAAACGTTATAAACAAGTTTAATCGCAAGGGGTTTTCACTACTAGATAAATCTACAATTTTTCAGTACAAATCTGTCAATTATGAGTTTATAAATCCAACGCTGTTGTCCATCGATGCACGTAAATGGGTGGGGACTGCTGCACTGATGATCTCTAGGTGAAATGTCTGTCCACCGATGACGTTGTTCTGCTTGTTGAATGTTTATTTTCCGCCGAACGCTGTCCTACGTTTGTTGATTCTTGAAAACTGTGTTGTAACTTGATGTTTGTGATTTTGTGTTGATGTTGTATATTTGAGAATTTGTGTTAAAATTAAACTTTGGTGAATTGTGTGAAGATGTTCCTTGTATGACTTATCGAAAATCAATGATGATGGTGGCGATCGAATGAAAAAACCCACTTTGGGTTCGGGTATGGATTGTTCCGAAAGATTGGAATGGTTTCAAATAGACACAGTGTATCAATCTTTCTGGATCCAGATTTTGATCCAGAATTGTGTACCATGCATTCAATATAGATTTGGAAACATCGTTAAATTAATCCATTTTGATTAAGAGAATTTGGATTACCATGAAAGATTAAAATTGATTAAATTTGATGTACGCCCACATTTTTCCAAAAGCGTGAATTACTTCAATTAATATTATCTCTAAAAAGTGCGACAAGCGCAGACCATGTGCTGTGGAAAAACGCGATGAATGCGACGTGAAATATTGAAGCAGCCAATCACACCCCGAGAAGACTTAAAGTCCAACTACAATTCATTTGAGTCCTTTTCAATCCAAGTATGCATTTTGAGAAAAGCGCGATCGACGTCAACCCAGTTAAGTCCATTTGTAACCCAATAAGATACTCCATGATTTCCTGCAATAAGTGGACTTTGCTGATTTGTGGTCATCGAGGAGATAATATTTGGGCATGAGCAATATCGTGAGTTCCTGAGATTGTGGTATTTCTCACAGGAATTTATATAGATTGAAATAGATTAAAATGGATCTAGCGCCTAAATGATGACTTTAAAAAAATTTGTTTTTTTTGGAAAAACCCTTGTGCCGCGTCTAGATTCTAATAGATTAATGTAGATAAAGAAATTGTTCATTTGAATCTATTTGGATCCATACAATCCAGACCAAAAAAAAAAAATGGTATGTAATCCAAAGGTTTCGTGGTCTGGATTGTATAGATCCAAATAGATTCAAATGAACACTTTCTTTATCTATATTAATCTATTAGAATCTAGACGCGGCACAAGGGTTTTTCCAAAAAATCAAATTTTTTTAAAGTTCGAAAATGGCTAGTAGTAAACAGATAATTCTTGTCAAATTTCAAAGTGGGCGTGGAAATCATTTAGACTAGATACAGTTTCAAATCGTACTGACAAAATGATTGCAACTGGTCTAGCTTTTAAACGACTTCCACGCCCACTATGAAATTTGGCAAGAATTATCTTTTCACTATTAGATATTTTTAGAAAAAAAATGAAAAATATTAAGAAGGACTAACTTTGTTAGAATCAATTTAAAAAAATTAAGATCCACCTTTTTCCAAAAAAAAATTCTTTTTAAGTCCAAAAATAAATTAAAAGAACGCTCATTAAATTTAATTTATTTTATTTATTTATTTTATTCGAAGTAACGCAAACGCAAAAAATTTTACAATTTTTTTCTCCTTTGCACCCGTCCACAGGTCGATAAAGTGAGCTATGCAGGTGTGACGAATTTCCATATGTTTTGGTTGGGAATTTCGAGCTATTTTCGAGCTTTTCAACAGTACTTTCAAGCTGTCTGGGAAATTTTCCATTTTCCGGAAAAGCGGAAAAATTGTTCTGCATAGCTTAGTTTATTTTTTCAGCCAGACGAATCCGCGGGAAGATTAAGCGATGAAATCTTTAAGCGCAGGAATTTTGAGCTACTTTCGAGCTAATTTTGTGTTACAAGCATTTTCCGGAAAACTCCCAATTTTCCCGGAAAATCCCACAAAAACTTTTTTTATGGCTAACTTAATTTTTTTTAGCCAGACGAATCCGCGGGAATAGTAAGCGATAAAATCTTTTAACATAAGAATTTCGAGCTACTTTCGAGCTGACCTTGAATGAAGTGTTTTCTTAAATTTCCCCGGAAAATCCCAAAAAAATTTTTAAGAGCCTGCTTTATTTTGTCAACCAGACGAAGCCATGAGAATATTTGGCGATCATATCATTTGACACATGAATTTGGAGCTAGTTTCGAGCTCATTAAAAACGAAAAGTGTTTTCCGGAAAACCCCAAACTTTCCTGGAAAATCCCAGAAAACCATTTTTTAAGGCGGTGCCATGACATAATCCCCACGGACATAATCCCCATTTCGTAAATGGGTGTTATGTCCGCCAATTATTGGATATATTAACGACTGATCCGCGGCCGAAGGCCGCCGCGATGCCGGTGTTGAATTTTTGGGAGTTTTAAATCCTGAGCTGCGGCCGCAGGTGCCCACTTACCCGTACTCTTATGTAAAATTACTGTGGCTAGCAAACTAAGTGTTGGATATATTATAGGCTGATTCGCAAAAAACTTTCAGACATAATCCCCAAATAATTTGCGGACATAACATAGGGGAAAAAAAAATTGTTTAATTTTTGGGATTTTCCGGGGAAATTTAAGGAAAACGCTTCAGCTCGAAAGTAGCTCAAAATTCCTGCGGTAAAAGATTTCATCGCTTACTATTCCCGCAGATTCGTCTGGCTGAAAAAAATAAAGTTAGCCATAAATAAAGTTTTTTGGGATTTTTTGGGAAAATTGGGAGTTTTCCGGAAAATGCTTTTAGCTCAAAATTAGCTTGAAAGTAGCTCGAAATTCCTTCGTTAAAAGATTTCATCGCTGACTCTTCCCGCGGATTCGTCTGGCTGAAAAAATAAACTAAGCTATGCAGAACAATTTTTCCGTTTTTCCGGAAAATGGAAAATTTCCCAGACAGCTCGAAATTACTGTTGAAAAGCTCGAAAATGGCTCGAAATTCCCAACCAAAAAACATCGAAATTCGTCACACCTGCATAGCTCACTTTATGCACCTCCCGTCCACAAGCCACAAAAAGACGAAATTTTTTGCCATTTTTATCAGATTAGGCATGAAACAAAACCATGTACCAAACTTCAGTGAAATCGGAAGAGGTGTGGCAAATCTTGTTACGCTAGGCATGGAATGGCTGCCCTACCTTGCTATAACTTGCCATCGACAAACCCTCAATTTGACATTGCAATGATTCTGAAATTATAAGAATTTGTTTATTCTTTTTGAACAGTGTGAGAAAAAAGTAATGATGAGCAAAATTTGTCTTGGTTTTGAGTCTTGGTGATTTTTCAAAATTAAGACTTCTTTGGTTTTTTCGCGACTCTTTCGAATATATTGTACAATCATTTCAAAATTCGGAATTGGTCATCTTAAAAATCCAACTGCATTGAAAAGATAAGGTTCAAATATTTTGCATACTCAACTCTTTAGAAATTATTCAAGACCAAGACCGAGACCAAGACTCAATGTCCAAGACCAAGACTGCTATTGTCATGGTTTTGGTTTGCTCATCACTAGTATATATGTATTTCTACACAGTTCCTCAATTGCTATAGGTATCTTTTTATAGGCATAAATGGAAGAAGGGCACGCACATTTAATGTAAAAAGTTTAATTCATTTTGTGGCTTTGTTATTAGGTAATTTATATTTTCTGCCATTGTACTTATGCTATCAAATGTTTTAAAGAAATTCTATTATTTAAAGAAAGCCCGGATTATTTACAAATTGTACTAAAATAAGAAAAAAGTGATTCAGTGGTGTAAACTAAAGAAAAATTCACCAGTGTTGGTACAATTGTACCAAATCACAAAAAGGGTAACTGTGGTCGTAAATACAGTCCTGGATGATGCTACTTATTACAAATTCATTGGTGCAAAAGCAAAAAAACATAAAAGGGAACATGTTGGTAAAAATTTTATTTAAAAAAAAAATCAGAAAAAATCCTTATAAACCTGTTTAGGGCTCAAAGAAATGCTGTTTCTAGCTTTGTTAGACTGCAAAATATAAACTTAGAATTACCTCATATACATACATACATACTATGTATCGCATACTACAAAGCATTGCGCAAATTAATTGTCATTTACTTTTACGTTAATTAAAAAGTTTACTAATATGAGAAGACAAGAAAATGTTTTATAGAAATTTTCAACTCTCTCATTCTTTTTCTCTCTCTCCCCTTAACGTAAAAAAGTGCAGTTAACATATTAATTAAAAAATACGAAAATACAATAAATCCTCGTATAACGCCGATCTTACGCAAACCTTAAAGCGCAGTTTCCCCTATTACTCGGTGAGTGTCGTAAAATACAATTTGTACAACGCGCGTTATACTTATCTTTATTTGAAAAGTTAAGCTTTTGCGTTATATAAGGATTTACTGTAGTCTTAATTAATTTTGTTTCATTAGTTAATCGTTCGCATTTTTTAATGTTGATACTTAAACGAAAAATGCCAAACGTCGTAGTGTGTTATGAGGCCTTAAAATTGAGTTACTAAACATAAATGATATGCGTCAAGACTTAACAAAGCCGTATGCAATAAAAAACGAAAAAATTGAAGCACATCTTTAAATCGAACTATAACTTTGTAAATCAAATCAAAAATAACAACAAAAATTCAAATATTGATATAGTTATTTTTTTTTGTGTTTTGCCTTTTTGTAAATAATTTTGAATTACAGTTACTAATATAGCAAATAATTAATTAATTACTTTTGTTGAGATGTTAATCTTTTTTTTTTCTTAAATGTGTTCATTATATAGGTTACCTTCAAAATGAGGTTGCTTTTAGTAGTGCCATCTTTGTCTTTTCTGTGCATTCTTCCTCTTCGATCAGCACTTTTTTTTTGTAGATTCTGCAGAATCTAGAACCATATATATTTAAGCCCTGATAAGCTAAATCTGTTTACTTAATTTATGGTAAGACTTTATAAGTGAATTAATTTTAGCCAAAAAAATTAAAAAAAAAAACAACTGTGTCATTGTAAAGTGAATCGATAATTTTGAAGTGTATTTGATATTTTGTTGCAAAAGAATTATTGTTGTTGTTGTGTACGAATGACAGGTTTCGAAATTAATAAATCAGTGTTACTTATGCTCTGTTACTAGTTTATTGTATACTACCGTTTAGTCGGACCTCTCCAGAAGCGCATTAATTTTTTTAAAGTGATTTAATTGAGATTTTACTACATTACATCCATAACCGATTACAAAGGCACTCAAAAAAAAAAAGTTGTATAAACACAATACTTTTTATATGCAGTCTTTTGAACTTCTCGACGCTGAATCAAACTAAATCATCAGAAAGTAAATACACCTGCAGGATTTCGAGATACCGAGCTACAGGAAAAGGTGAAATTCTTTTTTCTTAATGGCATCACACTCTTCTTTGCCAAGAAAAGTTTCCAAACATTTCCAATAGTGCTTTTATTTTCCGAGATATAGGTAATCCTTTAAAGAGAATATATTTCAGCCCCCATACAAAGAACAAAATTATATATATTCTCGGCGGTGGAATGAATCGTTCAACCTAAAAGTGCGTGATCAGTTGAAATTCTAATAGATGGTTTTTTTAAAGTTTTCTGAGCACTGCATAGAAAACATAAAAAAATCCGTCCGGCCGTTTTTAAAAAATCTCATTTTGAAAATTGTACTCAAATTTCCATATAAATCGAAAAAAAAAATAAAACCAAAATATAAAAACTGAAATAATCATTTTAGATGAATTTTTTGATGTTGAATCTGAATCCGGTACAAAAATTGCGCTAACTTGTCAGGATTTTGAGATATCTTAACCTTAAAGAGCAAAAAACACAGCTTTGGCTATTTTTGAAGTCTTGTAACAAGTTATGATAGTCTCTGATATGGTATTTGAAAGAACTAGTTTTGGCCTTCAAAATCCAATTTGAATTATATCTTTATTTTACTCTGAAAAATCCTGAACTGAAATAACGAAAAACAATGTTTTTTGCTATTTTTTAACTTTTTAGGCTACGATAATTTGAAAAAAAAGATATCGATATAATTCAAAATGGGTTTTGAAGTTCAAAACTAGTACTTTTAACGATCATAAAGAGATTAATGGCCAGAAATTATCACAACTTGTTACAAAACTTCAAAAATGGCCAAAAACTGTATTTTGGTGCCTTATTCGGATTCAGCATCAAAAAATACATCTAAAATGGCTATTTCGGTTTTTATGTATTGGTTCCATTTTTTTCACCAAAAATTTTTACACTTAAAAATACTTTTGAATTTTTTTTAAAAAAAACCCCCTTTGGATTTTTTTTAAAAGTACTTTAGCTTAAAGCATAATTTATTAGCTTTAAAATGATGTATAACTCAAGATGGGATTCGGACGCTAAATGGGAGTTTTTGGCTTTTGAACGCCCGCGGAAGGCAAAAATCATTTTTTACTCAAGAGGAAAGCATGTTACGAAAAAAGTGTACGAGGCATAAAATGCTAAGAATCATCAAGGAAATAAATGAGAAATTTTTTGGGAACTTTTTGGATATTTAAAAAAAAAATTTTTTTGAGTAATTTTTGAAAAAATTTAAAAAAAAATTTTCATAAATTAATCAAAAAAAAAAAAGTTTACAAAAAAATCAAAAAAAAAAAATCACACGTATTGCTTGGACGAACGTAAGCATTTTTTGCCTAATACACTTTTTTCGTAAGATGCTTTTCTCTTGAGTAAAAAAAGATTTTTGCTTTCCGCGGGCGTTCAGAAGCCAAAAACTCACATTTAGCGTCCAAATCCCACCTTGAGTCATAAATCATTTTAAAACTTTTAAATTATGCTTTAATTTAAAGTACTTTTAAAAAAATCTAAGGTGGTTTTTTTAATTCAAAAGTTTTTTTAAGTGTAACATATTTTGGTGAAAAACATTTTTTTCACCAAGAAATATTTTTTTATAAAAAAAAACACTTCAAAATGAATGGGACCAGTAACTTATGCCCCAATTCTCTACATCGAAAACTCTCACTTTTCGACTGAAAAGTGACTACAAATCAAATAGCTCAGTATTTTGTATTCACTAAAACGAAAAACGACAACAAAGTGAGTGCGATTGGATATTTTATATTCGAAAATGAGCGAATGAGTATTTTATATTCGAAATGGTTGTGATATTTGGATTTTATTTTTATATTGAAAAAATTGCCTTTCTGTAAAACGAAAACAGACGAATTTACAGTCAAGTTCGTCACTTGAAATTTTCTGTCGTTTAAAAATTGAGTGCAAGTTCTTTTTTTGAATTTATTGGTTGCGATGGACTTTGTTATTTTTCCGATTTTCCGACGAAGAAGTTTTGAAAATTATCGTTCTCTTTGGATAAATAGAAGATTTTTAAGAGCGTAAGTACGCAGATAAATACCACGACTTTCATCATAAGGCAAAATACAGTTAAGCGTTGCAAATTTAATTATTGCAGCATTGTAAAGAATTTTCGCGTAAGTTAAGATGTGTTAAAATATATTTTCGATGAACTGTCCCCAAAAATGAAGACCGGACACAGAAAAACAGGAATACCAAACTGGCTTGTTTTTTGACGTTCCTTGCATCAGGAAGCTATCAATGTTTTGTTGGTACTGACTTCAAATGCTTCAAGAATTGTTGCAGAGTGTTTGGAATTATTTGAAAAGTTCTTCTGCTCGATATTAATATGGTTATGGTTTTCTTTTCAATTCCAAAAATAAAATTTTTTTCTATATAAGAAATCCTGGCTCAAACCACGATTCATTTATTTGGGAAAGAACCTAAACCCAAATTTGAAAGAGAAAAAATTAGATCATGTCTTCTTGGTCAGTTTTTTTTAAGGACATATGTAAATAGTAAAATATACGCAAATTATCGTAAAAGGTGTTAAAAAAAATTATAATCTTAAATATTAGATGTAACCTCTTTTTTTAAAGTTTCTTTTTCCAAAAGATTAGCCCATAAAAATAAATCCATATTCTATCTGTAATATGCAACGTGCAAAATATATTTTCTTTAAAATCATTTAGCAGGAAAAAAACTGGTGTTTATCGAAAACTCAATTTTTCCTCCATTTTTAGTCATACGCCATTCAGATGCAACCCATTATCAGACTCGAGATTTTTGGCAATTTTTACGATTCTTTATTAAAGTGCAGAGGATGAATAGTTTTGGGTACTTAAAAATATCATTTGGCTGTGTAATCTCTGTGAGATTTAGAAAACTATATTTAAAATAAAAACATTCAAAATGCACAGATTACAAATTGTAATTTTTCACCTTAATATGCATCAAACTCCACCTTATGAACTATATTTTTGAAATTTTGGTTAATTTTGAACTGCTCTAACGTACTTGCATAGTAATTATAACATTTCAGAAGATTCTCGTAACCAATTGTCACCATATTTACTAACACCGTTCAGAAATACACCGTGACCCTTTTGAAGAAAAATATAACGAGCAATTTTGTAAATCACACAATGTAATTGAACGCTATTTTGGAGTCCTCAAAAATAGGTTTTGATGAATTTTTACCGAGAAAGGACTGCATTACTCTCCTGTGGTAGTAACTGAAATTATAAATGTTTGTTGTGCTTAACATAATTCTTGTATACATTACAAAAATGAGATGCCGCCTTTAGAAGAACTTGAAAGCAAGTGAAATTGAGAGACAACCAAATGAAAATACTTAAACCATAGTTACAACTTTAAGGAGAAGAATAGCAGAAACTTTTGTATAATACATGTTTTCTGTTTTATATTTATTTAAAATATTTAATTAGATAAACTAAAATTGGGCACATGTTTAAATAATATTTTCAAACCAAATTTCAAAACCAATATCCAAACAGAACTGCCATTTGAAAATTATTTTGTTTTTTCAATTGAAAGTATTCAGTAAAAAGTTCGAAATATCTTAAAAAAACAGTTGGCATTGCTCAAAAATGTATTGTCTTTGCTTATTCGAAAACAAAGCCACAAACCAAATGAGTGTTGACGAAAAACTCAATTCGATTTACAGAAAATATTTTTTTAACGAAAATGACTGAAAACCGGTGCTGGGCAAAACGCAGCCCGACGGCAGCTTCGTATCAAAGAGAGGGCTTTTTGCGTATCTTTTCGTATAGGATAAAACGAGACAAAAAATAAGTTATATGTAGTGGTGCCCAGCACTGCTGAAAACGAATTTCAGTCACTCACATTTTTCGAGATAGAGAATTAGGACATTAGATTTATCAATTTACTAAATTTAGTGCAAGCTATAAATTTTTGAAAAAAACCCTTTTCATGAAAATGATTAAAAACGCCAACTTCAACACCTGTATTTTAACAACAAATAGTACTAGGACCAAATCCTACCGGATTGTTGTTCTTGCACACCGGATCTACCATACTGCCAAATTTGAGCGAAATCGGAGAAAAAAAAATTTTGAGCTGGTATACTTGGCGTGGATTGCTTCTTAAATGGAAATTTTAGTACAATTTTCAAAATGAGATTTTTTAAAAACGGCCAGACTGATTTTTATAAATTTTTCTCCATAGTGCTCAAAAAACTCCAAAGCAAAGAATTTCAACTGAGCATGCACTTTTAAGTGAAACGATCCATTTCACCGCCGTGTATTACTATACAGTACCTGGAGACCGATCGCTGCTCGGTCAACAATCTAAGCTTATTATTTTAGTCGATGTTTTTATTCATAGCTATTTTTTGTTATGAAACTTGTATCTTTTCACTTCTAACGATCATGCTTCCAAAATGATAAATAAACCGATGATAATAATAATATGAAAAACTCGGAAAGTATCGAATGGTATAGAAAAATATCAAAAAGTAAAATTTTTTTTTGTTGAAATAGAATGCCCTAAAATAAATAAATGGGATATGGCACGCACCCAAAATATTTCGCCTTTTGTATGGCGGCTGAAATATCTTATCTTCAAAGGATCATAACTCGGAAAATGAGAATCCCATAGGAAAAATCCAAAAAGATATTTGGACAAAGAAGAGTGTAACTATTCGATGCTATTAATAAAAAAGAATTTTACCTTTTCTTGTAGCTACGCTGTAAGACTGAACACAGCGTTTTCTTCAACTTCAAGCAAGGATATTTAAAAATCCTGCAGGTATAATGACAGTTCTGCTGATGAAGACGGACTTAGCGTCAAGATGTACATAAGACTGCATATAAGAATTAAACAGTTCATTCCATTTTTTTTTGTGCCTGAGTTATGAACCAAAATTTTTATTTTGATAAAAAAATGGGCGTGGCAATTATTAAACAAAGTTTTCTTTTTGTTATGCTTTAGATACTCTTGATCCAGATCCACATACCAAATTTCATCAAAATATGTTGTATCATTTGCGAGAAATAGCATTTAATGTGTTTTACTTGTATGGGAGGTTCCACGCGCACTTTCGATATTTTGCCTACTTTCAGGTCGTAGGTGTCTAAAAGGAAGTAGACTCCCTATAGTTAAATTCAGAAAGATTGCTTTAATAGTTTTCTTTTTATAGCGCATTATATTTTTGTGGGCGATGCCACGCCCTTCAACGACTTTTCCCAATATAACGGCATATGACATATTAATACGTGTTTGCAGACGTAACAGCTCCTAAATTTTCATCAAAATTGTCGGAGTCGTTTTCGAGTAATAATGAATCAAAATTTTCAAGGGTTAAAAAGTGGGCGTGGCACTTATTCGATTCCGCCCACTTTTGGTTTGTTACAAGGTATTATTAAGCAGTACCTACATACCAAATTTCACTGAAATACCTAGTAAAATTGGCGAGAAATAGCATTTAACGTATTTTGCTTGTATGGGAGGTTCCACGCGCAATGGCGATATTTTCCCTACTTTCAGGTCGTAGGTTTCTAATAGCAAGTAGACCCCCTATAGTTTAATTCAGAAAGATTGCTTTAGTAGTTTTCTTTTTATAGCGCACCATATTTTTGTGGGCGGTACCACGCCCTTCGCCGAGTTTTCCCAATATAACGGCATATAACATATTAATACTTGTTTGCAGACGTAACTTCTCCTAAATTTTAATTAAAATTGTTGGAGTCGTTTTCGAGTAATATTGAATCAAAATTTTCAAGGGCTAAAAAGTGGGCGTGGCACTTCTTCGATCCCGCTTACTTTTTGTCTATTTTAAGGCATTATTAAACCGTACCTTCTCACCAAATTTTATTCAAATATCTTGTATAGTTTGCGAGTTATGACCATATCAAATTTGAAATTTAATGTGATGCCACGCCCTCTGGTGAGCATTTACAAAGTTTAAACCTAGCTCATTCTTCATTGTATGCTAATATCTAACACTATACCAAGTTTCATTGAAATCGAGAAAAAAATATTGAGTACAAAAAAACAAACAAACATACATACAATTTTATCTCGTATAAGAAGAGAAGATATTATGGCAAAAAAAAAAAATCATTTCGAGTTAAAATCTGTATGAAATGTGTTAGGACCAATAAGGAAAAGGCCCTTGGATAAAAAAATGGGCGAAGCCACGCCCCCAAAATTTGTGGTCCTTAATATGGGCATAAATTACCCTCTTATTAAAGGATCATGACTCGTAAAGTATTACACTGTTCAACGGCAAAAAATTATCTGAGTTCGGACCATGAAATTATTATTCCTTCTGTCTCAATTTTCAGATAAATTGACAAATCCAAAATCCGCGCGAAAAAAAATTAAAATATTTTTATCCGTCAGAATTTAAAAAAAAAATGTCTTGGTCTCGCAAAATTAGCAAGACCAAGAACAAGACGCAAGACCAAGACTAATTTTGCTCATCACTAATTCAGCGTCGAAAAGTTCATGCAACTTTTTTTTTTGTTGAGTGCCTGTGTTTTCTTTTAAAGTTTCTTTTTTTATAAATAAATGGTTGGAAAAAACCGAATGAAATAAATATGTGCAAAAATTGTCTTCAACACTTTCAAAATGTAGCTGATTAGGAAGCGGAGCGACCTGTTTTTTTTTAAGATGTTACAAATTAACATTGGTGCAAGTGTGCTCGTAAATTAAGTTCGTTGGACAGCCCGTCGGAACGCGTCTTAGCTTACCTATCTTTACCAAATACCGGATCCCACAATTTAAAGTGTAATATTTTTTTAGTCGGTAGCAAGGTTTCGTAAGCATTGTCATATGTACACAGTGGGCTCCTACGTGTTTCAGTTTGACTTTGTTGCCGACAACATCGGGGTATGGGGATGTATTCGTACTCATTTCAGGATTATAAAACTGCCAATTACATGTTTTTTTCTTTTATACTGTGCAGTAAATAATAAATTATTATTATTACCGCCCTGAAAGTTCCCTATGATAAGCAACTCCTTACAGTTTCATCTCCTCAACATTTGTTTCTAAAATGTCCATCCCTTATCTCAACCTTCTTGGGGGGCTCTTTTACAAATTTACCTGAAAATGTAAATTTGTTGCCTTTTCAAAATGATCATAGCTTTGTAATGAAAAATCATTCGAGCTCTCTTTATAGCGCATTTTGAAGACTGAGAAAAAGTACTGAACAATGCAATTGATATAAAAAAGCATACAATTTCATTCGTCATTTCATTAACCCCAAATATAGACTAATCTTATTATATAACATCAAAAATTACGCAAAATCGTCATTAATTTTGTTTATGTGTTAAGATATCTCAAAAACTATATGTGATAGAGCAATTCTGTGACCAGATTTAGATTAAGAATCATCAAATACATTATAAATGTCTATTTTTGCTTTAATTTCTTGTTGTTTTTAAAGGCTTTGGGCCAATTTATAAAAAAATACATTTTTTTACAAAATTTCAAAGGACTATCAATGGTTTGATTTCAGAACCCTGTTTTTTCGATTCCATTAGTGCTCACGAGTAATTTTACACTATTTCTTGTCAATCCATGACAGTAGAAAATAAAAAAAAAGTAATTGGCTGTAACTTGCGAAACCAAGCAGCTCCGATTTTACTAAAAATGAGTACGAACACATCCCTATACCCAGATTTTGTCGTCAATAACTCACTGTGTGTACATCGTCACAAAGATATTTTTGAAAACACTTACGGTTGTAAACAGGGGCGGATTAACAAATTTACCGCTGTAGGCGAACGAATAAAAAAGTACTAAAAATTGATACTTATACGCATAGTTATAATTTTAAGATATGAATATTAGACTGATAAAAAAAAGAAAAGATTTTTGGAAACTAGACGACTACCTTCAAAAAATCTGGAGGAGGTTGTCAAAAAAATGAGCTGAAATTTTGTCAAAAATTTTTTAAATTTTATTAAATAAAATTATTCATCTTGAATCAAGGTATACAAAAAAAAAATTAAATAAATCATTTTGTCTTGTACCTAAAATATCCAAAAAAATTTTTTTTTCGAAATTTCACCCTGCTGCAAAGCTCTAAAACTACATTTTGGATGAGGCTTGTTATCGCAAGGTCACCATGAAATCGCGCAAGGATTTTATGGATAATTTTGGCTCCTTTTCCAAAAACTGGATTATAAAAGGTTAAAGTATTCTACAAAAATATTAAAAAATTCACTAGGGGTCTCCAAAAAAGGAATTGTTCATTGTTCTGCACTTTATGTACGTACTCCACTCATTTCTATTTAATTTTTTAAGAATTATTTGTTTAAAGCATTTCTCGTATTTGCTAACTCGTAGTGAATTCTGTCGTAGGATATTTTTGTAGAGTATTTTCACCAATTTTAACCAATTTTTGCAAAAAGTGGTCAAAAAGACCCATAAAAAAGGATATAATGGTTCTAGAAAATTGTTCCTTGCGTGATTTTATGATGACTTTGGGACAACAAGTTTTATTCAAAATGTAGTTTTTCGAGCTTTACAGTAGAGTGAAATTTCGAAAATATGTATTTCATGGCTATTTTCATTGAAGAAAATACATATGTGCAGTCGTGTTCGAAATAATAAGAACAACCAAAGTGAAAATTGTAATATTCTTAAAAAAGCCTTTGCTATGCTAATGATACATATAATAGTAGTATAAAAATGCAAATTGTGATGCTAAAAGAGACCCTCATTGTTTGCATCTGGAAAGCGATATAGCCTCACAAGTAATCTTCACAGGTTTCCATAATTCTTAAGCATTTTTTGGCATTACATCCCTTACTCCTTTCTTAACATCTATCCAAAGATGTTCTAGTGGATTAAGGTCCTTCGATTGCGATGGCCACTCCATGACGCTAATATTTTGGACTCGAAACCAATCTTTCGCTTCTTTTGATATGAGCTTTGGGTCATTGTATTGCTGAAAGCCCAATCGCAAAGACATTTTTTCATCAAAGCAACATAACCGTCTCTAATATTTGCCCTAAATCATAAGAGGCATCCATATTGCCGACGAACTTTACGAGAGGTCCAACACCAGTCCATGAGAATTATCCAAAATCTGTGAAGAATACTTGGGCCATATCGCTTTCAAGATGCCGCACTCTGATAGCATCTATGAGGTCCATATGTGCATTCAATGTAATAAGCATATTTTCTAATAGAAACATATTGGGCCTTATCGAAAATAAAAATTCTCGAGAATTTATTCGCAAACTCCCTGGTTTGCAATCGCAAAAAAAAATTCGTGGAAAGGGAAAATTCACTGGAAAAATTATGTAATCGCCAATAAGATGGGAGCGAGTTTTTTCACTTTAATTTGATAAATTTGCTCCTCAACTTTTTGCTAGGGAGTACTAATGTATAAATGAATAATTATAAATAACGTTTGACAAATTAAAAATTTAAGTACAACAATTTTAAAGCTTATTGAAATAGCTTTCATATGACACTAAAGTTTTTAATATTCATCCAAGCGCTTCCAACTTATACTGGTTCTGCTAAAACTACTTTTCACTCAAATTTTTTTTTCTTTTTTGGGAGTTTTTTGGTGCAAACTTTTGATTTTCCAAATCCACAAAAATGATTAAAGACATTTTTTACTTTAAAAAGCAAAGCATTAACTTCAATTTCACTGCTGCAATTGCTTCTTTTTCTTCTTTTGCAATTGCTGTTTCTTGTTTATCTTTTTTTTAAGTCAGCTGTCAAAATCCAGTGGAAAATGGAAAAAACTGTCAATGATTTATGGAACTAAGCGTTGCCACATGTTTTTTTTTTGTGCAAAATTTCTACGAAATTGGAAAAAATCAGCGTTAAGACAGGTTGTTTGCGCAAAATGTCAAAGATATGGGAAAGACTCAGCGTTGCCAGATGTTGTTTTTGTGTAAAATGTCAACGCTCTTGGAAAAACACAGCGTTGCAAACTGGTTATTTCTGAAAATGTCAACGATATAAAAATAAAAAAAGTATCCCTGCAGGAAGGGGAGTTTCCATTCATGAAATATTCACTACTTCCAGTGCTCCTTCCCCGGGAGGGAGAGAATGGAACTCCCTTCAGATTTACGATAAGGCCCATTAAGACTTACCATACTGACGTATGTATTCTCTATTTGTTCTTATTTTTTCGAACAGGCATTTTCTGACTTAACAATATAGTACTGCACACTGCAAACAATGAGGATCTCTTTTAGAATCACGATATGTATTTTTATATTACTAATATAAATACATATGTATCATTAACATAGTAAAAGCTTTTGTTTTAAAATAAATTAGAACACATTCTAAGGAACATTGGCAATTTTCACTTTGGTTGTTCTTATTATTTGAGAACATGCCTGACTATTTTTTTATATACATTGATTCAAGATAAAAAACTTTATATTTCACACGACTCATTCCGAGATTTTTGAAAATGTAATAAAACTAGTAAGGGTGTTATCTTTGGCCAGGCCAAAAAATAATATACCCAACACTAAGGGTGTCAGCGTAGAACAAAAGTGAGCCAATTTTGGCTCGACTACAACAACAAGAATATTTCAATATTTTGCCAATTTCGCAGATTTCCAACAATCACAAAAATATTTTTGTTGTTATTTTTAGAAAAATTTATGAAAAATTGTTTTTGTTGTTTTGCATAGAAAAAAACAACAAATAATTGTTTGTGTATGTTGTAGTTCTCAGAAATTATTGAAATATTGTTGTTGTATTGCGCTTGGCTCAGTGATTTTAAAACGCTGACACCCTTGCCCTACCATGCAGTATTTTGAGAATTTCGCTTGTACGGGAGGTGCCACGCGTTCTTGACTAAATTTATTTAGTTTTTGCTTAGGTTTTGCACTAACTATTCAAAGTATCTGCACAAAATTTGGTTTCATTATCTTAAAAAACGCTTTCAGTACAGCTTTTTGAAACTTTTGCTTAAAAGTGAGGTGCCACGCCCTCCTGTCCGAGTTCACCTAGTTTTTGCTGATGGCTTGCAATCAATGATTTTAGTGTTTTAGTGAAATTATGTTGGATTATCTTTAAAAACAACTTCAGTATAACATTTTGAAACTTTTGCTTATATGGGAGGTGCCACGCCCTCTAGTGCTAGTTCATCTAGTTTTTGCTTAGAACTTGAATTTAATATTTCTAGTATTAATGTGAATTTTGCGTGCGTTATTGCTAACGATGGTCTTATTATTGTGTTATGAGTATATTTTTTGCATGGGCGGTAGGCGTATCCGTTGACCTATTTCAATCATTTTCAATCCCACGAGCTAACTTTTACGTAACCACACACAGCCAGCCAGCCACACAGATGGACATGGCTATATCAACTCAAGAGGTGACGCTAATCAAGAATATATACACTTTTCTATACCTGCCACGCCTCCTCTCTGCATTACAAACGGAATGAAAAAGTGAATATACCCTGGCACGGCGTGCCTTAACCCGTTTTAAATCGAACGTCGTATTGTTTATTGCAACGCTACGTAAACTAAATATTAATTCTTGATTCAAGAAGAAAAAAAAAAATTTTTAAGTTTTTTGTTACGTGTATGGCATACGGCTGAATTTTGAAATGGTCGGTTCGTTGAACATGTTTAAAATGTGAATGAAATTGTATGGGAAAATGCCCCAATTGGAAAAGGGATTATCTCAAAATTTAGTCGAGGAGTTACGAGTGAAATCTTTTTTTATACATACATCATTTGAACGATAAGTAAACAGAATTTGGAAAAAAATTTGATGTGCTACGACGTTCGATTTAAAACGGGTTAGGGCACGCCGTGCTGGGTGTAGGGTATAAAAACAGTATAAGCTGAGATTTTGCATAAATTACTTTAAAAAAAATTTAAAATTTCTTCACACTTCTGGCACTTGAAAAAATAATCTTCGGAACTCGGTTTTTCTTCATCGCCCAAGGATTCTTTTATTTGGCCTGCCGAAAGGTCGCTTTATACCTAGAGGCGAAAAAAAAGTAGCTCAGCCATTTTTTTAACGAATTTTGATGTTTTTAATTTTATGAAAAAAAAATTTTTTAAATCAGTTGAAAACTTACTGAGCTATGCCCGATATCATACACATATCACATGCTCACACCCTCACGGCGTGCCTTAACCCGTTTTAAATCGAACGTTGTAGCACGTCAAATTTTTTCCAGATTCTGTTTACTTATCGTTCAAATGATGTATAAAAAAATTTTCACTCGTGACTCCTCGAGTAAATTTTGAGATAATCTCTTTTCCAATTGGGGCATTTTCCCATACAAAAAAAAAAAAATTTTTTTTTAACTACGTTAAACAAAAATCAAAATAATCACATTCGATGTGTTTTGCAATGCTTAACGCGAATCCGACCTCAAAATTGCTCTATCGTGTATAGTTTTTGAGATATTATAACCTAAAAACCAAAAAAGTAGTTTTTTGACATTTTTTGAAGCTATATAACTATGTAACATATCATTTATTCGTTAAATGTGGTTAAAGTACTTAAAAGCCCTAATCTTTTCCTTTAAAATCTAATATAAATAATGTTTATATCTTCATATTTCTAAGAGATATCGTAGACCAAAATATTGGCAAAACGGGTTTTTTTCACTTTTGTGTCTTTTTAGGTTAGGATATCTTCGAGGAAAAAAAAGATATCAACATAATTTAAATTAGGTCTTAAAGGCAAAGATAAGGACTTTCAAGTTGCTTACCAGATTTAACGCAATTAAAATTTCTTTCACATTTTAAACATGTTCAACGAACCGACTACTTCTAAATTCAGCCGTTTGAAACCCTGAGTAAAAATTAAAAAAAAGCATGAATTTTCAGTGATAAAATTCATGTATTATATATTAGATATTAAAGTAACAAAAACAAATGTTTATTGTAACGCAACGTAAACTAAATATTAATTCTTGATTCAAGAAGAAAAAAAAATTGTTAAGTTTTTTGTTACGAGTGTGGCATACGGCTGAATTTTGAAATGATCGGTTCGTTGAACATGTTTAAAATGTGAAAGAAATTATACTTTTGTTAAATCTGGTAAGCAACTTGAAAGTCGTAATCCTTGCCTTTAAAACTTAATTTAAATTATGTTGATATCTTTTTTTTCCTCACCTTAAAAGACACAAAAGTGCAAAAAAACCGTTTAGCCAATATTTCGGTCTACGATATCTCTGAGAAACATGAAAATATAAACATAATTTAAATTAGGTTTTAAAGGAAAAGATTAGGGCTTTTAAGTACTTTAACCATATTTAACGAATAAATGATATGTTACATAGTTTTATAGCTTTAAAAAATGGCAAAAACTACTTTTTTGGTTTTTAGGTTATAATATCTCAAAAACTATACACGATAGAGCAATTTTGAGGTCGGATTCGCGTTTAGCATTGCAAAACACATCGAATGTGATTATTTTGATTTTTGTTTAACATAGCTAAAAAAAATTCTTTTTTTTGTATGGAAAAATGCCCCAATTGGAAAAGTGGATATCTCGAACGATTGTTTTTTGGTTTTTAGGTTATAATATCTCAAAAACTATACAGGATAGAGCAATTCTGAGGTTGAATTCGCTTTTAGCGTCGCAAAACACATCGAAGGTGATTATTTTGATTTTTGTTTAATGTAGTTAAAACAAATTTTTTTTTTTTTTGTATGGGAAAATGCCCCAATTGGAAAAGGGAATGTCTCAAAATTTAGTCGAGGAGTCACAAGTGAAATTTTTTTATACATCATTTGAACGATAAGTAAACAGAATCTGGAAAAAAATTTGATGTGCTACGACGTTCGATTTAAAACGGGTTAAGGCACTCCGTGCCCTTTTAAGTCAAAATCCGAATTTTTGGGAATTAATTTTTTTATTTATTTTTGGCTAAAAGTGCATTAAAATTCCTTTTCAGACAAAAAACAGAAATTAATACAGATGGTCATTTGAATTTTTTATGACCTATAGCGTGTGAACTCCCAAATATATTTTTTTTCGGAAATGTGAATTCTCATATGATTTTTATACCCAACACCCAGGGTATATTCACTTTGTCCTTCCGTTTGTGACGCAGAGAAGAAGTCGTCGCAGACATAGAAAAGTATATATATCCTTGATCAGCGTCACCTCCTGAGTCGATATAGCCATGTCCATCTGTCTGTCTGGGTGGCTGGCTGGCTGTGTGTGAAAATACATTCTTTGGGAAAACTGAGTAAGATAATTCAATGAAATTTAGTACACTGCCTCCGTTGTCAAAGTTAGCTCGTGGAATTGAAAATGAGCAAAATCAATCAACAGACACGCCTACCGCCCATACAAAAATGTATTCAAAATGCAACTTCAGGATTATTTTTCACGTCAATGCTACTAAAATACACATAAATAGTACAAATTGGGCGAATTCGGACAAGAGGGTGTGGCACCTCCCATATAAGCAAAAGCTTCAATACGCTATACTGAAAGCGTTTTTTGAGATATTCGAACCAAATTTAATTCAGACACTAAAAATTATAGATGCAAGCTCTCAACAAAAACTGGATGAAATCGGACAAGGGGGCGTCGCACCTCCCATATAAGCAAAATTTTCAAAATACTGCAGTGTAGGGTATTTATATTTTGGCCAGGCCAAAAGTTACACCCTTACTAGTTAACTCTCATGATTTCTTTTAGATCGTCGGGTTAAAGCTACAACTAGGCATCTAATTTCTTCATGTTTTAGAAAAAGAAGCGTTATCAGTTTTTTGAAATTCGCTTTTTGTATGCGATTTTGAAGTTTTCTGCTTCTTATTCTTTATAAATATAAAATTATGTAGATGGAAACTACATTTCAAAAATCCTGGAGCATAGAACCTTTTATTCCTCAATGTTTCTGTATACTTTACTTAAAATATCGAAAATGAAGATGTGTAGTTGTAGTTTTAACCCGACGAAATGATGATAACTTTTTAAGGAAAGATTAAATAAGACCGCTGAGTAGCTCATTTTGAAGGCAAAGGATAGTACTATGTGACGCATTTAGTACAAAAGATCAAAACCATTTTATGCGTCCTCCATATAACCTCAAAAACCATGTCTTTTAGTTTTTAAGTTAGAATATATCAGAAACCATAAGCAATAGAGCAATTCAGATTCAGCATTGACAAGTTCATTGAAAATATTTACTTTAGTTTTTGCATACTGTTTTTATACCCTACACCTAGGGTACATTCTCTTTGTCCTTCCGTTTGCAGTAAAGGAGACGTGGCAGAAATAGAAAAGTATATATATTCTTGATCAGCGTCATCCTCTGAGTCTGTCTGTCTGGCTGGCTGGCTGTGTGTGGAAATACAATTTTTGAGAAAACTGAGCAAGATAATTCAATGAAATTTTGTACACTGCTTCCATCGTCAAGGTTAACTCTTGGGATTGAAAATCAGCAAAATCGGTTAACGGACACACCTACCGCCCATACAAAAAATATATTCAAAATGCAACTATAGCAATATTTTTCACCGCAATGTAGCCAAAATACACATAAATACTAGTAGTAGTTAGCGCAAGCTCTGAGAAAAAATTAGGCAAATTCGGACAAGAGGGCGTGACACCTCCGATAGAAGCAAAAGTAATAATGTGCTATACTAAAAACATTTTTTGAGAAAGTCCAGCGTGGCACCCCCCATATAAGCAAAATTTTCAAATTACTGCAGTGTAGGGTATTCAATGTTTGGCCAAGGCAAGGGTAACACCCTTACTAGTTTTTTTTTTTTCAAATGTACCGTTTTTCGACCTTGTTTCAAAAATTATTCGTTGAACCTGGTTTAAAAACTTGTTTTTTATTCAGTAAGTACTTATAAGGAATTTGATACCTTTTTTAGGAGTTCTAGACAGTTCGATTTAAATTTTCTCCTGCCTGTAGGCATTTCTGCAAAAAAAAAAAATTGTTTTTGAGTTCACAAGCTATGGGTCATAAAAACTTTAAATGACCATCTATTTTAATTACTGTTCTTTGTCTGGAAAGGAATTTGTATGCACTTTTACCAAACAAAAAAAAAAAAAAAAAAAATAAATTATAAACCCAAAAATTCGGATTTTGAATTAAAAGAGTATGTGACATGTGCGAAAAAAGTGATGATATCATGCATGATATCGGCCGTAGCTCAATCAGTTTTTAACCGATTTTTAAAACTATCCTCAAAATCAAAAACATTCAAATTCTTTAAAAAGTTGCCAAAATTGGTATCAAATGATAGAAAAACGTCTGTGTAATAAACAATATGGGTAAAGTATGATTCTTACAAAAGCCCCCCGCAAAGCAAAATCCTGTCTACGTCTTTGATTAACACTCTATATGATGCCGCGCGTGTAGGGCAGCCGCTCAGAATAGTAAAAAAAGTCGATCGCGTCGATTAAATTACGGTGTGTTAATTACATTCTGAAAAGTGTGAATTTCACTAATCTGACGATTTGAGCGTGACGCAAGGATGTGGGAGGGTCACAAAGTTGCAAAAAAAAAAAAAAAAACGCCACCTGTACATTCTTGAACGCCGTCAAGTCTGGCCATTTTCACAAGCCGTGGTAACAAAAATTGTCAATAAAGTTTAGCACGCAGAAAATGTTAATTTTTTTCCAAAATCTCTTACAATATGTTTAAGTTTAAATAACTATATGGTTCTACCTCCCAAAACTTATAGTAAATTTTATTTGGTCTATTTACTGAAGAGTTGCACGCTTAGATATTAATTTTTTTTTTTTAAATATAATATAATAGGAAATCCGGATCATCAAAAAAAATCCATAATTTTATTTTTAAAATTTTCGAATTTTGCACTCTGCGGAATAAAACTTAACATTTTTATGGAGTTGCAACGGCTTGATCATTTTATTTATTAATTTAGGATTCTCTCAAGCTTCTGTTCTATAATCAGCCACCCCTTTCATACCACATTTTGGAGTACAATGAGTTTTTCTTCAACGATATTTCCATATGCATCCAACGCTCTAGTTTCGTAAAACTAATAATAGCAAAACTATTTGAAGTATAGCAATCAAATTCGATATCTGAGATCGGATCAAAGACATGCCCACTAGACTGATTCATAATTTTTTTTTTTTTTTGCTTCAGTTTTGCTTCTAACAGGTTTTTTTGTTAAAAAGTGCAAGTTACAAGGTGCAAGGAGAACCCATAATATTAATATTTACTGGTAGCGCCTCTTATTTCTTTGTTTTAAGTATGAGTTGTATGGCAAAGAATACTCTTCTAAACACTTTTGTATATATCTCGTGAAGGAGAAAACATAGATTAAGGGAGCTTCGTTTGGGATCACTTAGATACCTTGTTTATACGACACGAAATATGGTATCAAATAAACTCGTTTTAACGTAGCACGCTTAAAAAGTGAGCGTTTATACGAATCAAAAGAAGTATATCAAATTGACACACTTTTTTAAGCGTGTTACAAAATCAGCTGTCAGAATTTGAAGTTCGTGAAGTTGTAAATATGGAAAATAAAGAAATTGAATATGTGCTATTTTATTTAATGAAGCAAATGCGGAATGCACTTTGCCACCAAGTTTTCAGCATCAATCATCAGATATTGCTAAGCTTATTTCATGAAAGGAAACTTTTTAGAGACAGTTTGGCGTTGCGAGTGGTCTTCCGGCTTTCTTCCGTTTAACTTTGCCGTCCATTAAATGCATAATATGCTTTTGGTTTATTATGCAAAGCATCTGGTGAATTTCCTTGTCGTTCCAAACATCTCTTTTCTTTAATTTTTCCATTATTTATGCCAAATTATATCACTTTTCAAAAAAATTGCTCAATTCAATTGAAAATATTAATTTTAAATGACATTTTTCAAATCACATCTGTCATTTGTTTTCTTATAAAACAGCTGTTCCAAACCATGTTGCCGTAAACATGTGTTTATAGAGACACTTACCATGGTTCTGCAATGCTTAATTCGAATTGAAAAGGCGATTTATGGTGACACGCTTAAAAATTTCGATACGGATTGAGATAGCGTTTATACATGTGTTTTCAAATAACATGGTTCGAGTTAGTCCGAATTAATGCGTCGTATAAACAAGGTAAGAGATACGTGGCGCATATACACTATCAATATCTAACGCGCTCAAGTAAGTCCATGTGTCTGTTTTTTCTTTTTACATTTTTGAAAGCCCGTAGTCGCTCGCCTACAGGTAAAATGGAAAAAATTATATTATTATTTTCTCCTTTTTACCATATAATCTTGAAAATCCAATAGGTTCCCACGACGCTCGAGTAAATACGCATTTAGTATCGTGGGCTCCCCTACTACTTATAATGTCGGAATCTCACGTATGCGAACGTATGGGCCATTTCGATGCGAATAATTTTAGGTTGTGAAATTCGCCCATATTCGGTTTAAATACATTTCTAGAAGGCAAACACTTTTGTTTTTGTGCACCAGCTAGTTATGGGACTTCAAAAATAAAATTTATGTAACACGAATTGGGAATTTTTTGGAAGCTGATGCTGGAATAAAACAATATTTAATAAAATATTTGAAATAGTGTTTGGCATAGAAAAAATACGTTTTATTAGTGTAGAAAACTGGAACAACAACATCCAAAAAATGCGCAATTCATATTTTATAAATTATACCCAGCAAGGTGGCAGAATTAGGTTTTTATGAAAAGTGTAAATTTTATTGCTGATAATGATAGATACACATGGCTTTAGACAACTATTTAAAAAAAAAATTTTATTTCCTAGGCTTTTTAAAGTTAATCCTATGGATAACCTGTATTTCCATTATAAGCGTGAAGAACTTGCTCCGAAGAGGACTAAAAAACCATTTTTTTTATGTGGTCGATTTTGTTTTTCTTTCATATTTTTCATAGTTTTCGTTTTTTTTTCCCCAAGGCCAAGCGGTTTTAATTATTTGCTTTAAATGCCTTTTCAAAATGATTAATAACTCTAAAATCGACTTGGCTTAAGGAAATTGGGAAAATTGAGGCTTTTAAATTTTTGCGATTTTCGAGCTAAGTATATACCCGATATATGAACGATACAAAACAATTGTATATATTCTATGTGTTATGAAAACTCATTGCTTACATACCATTAACAAAGTTCGTTAATTGGAACGTCTTTGTTAGAAAAAATATTAAAAAAAAATTCTCACATTTTGACTGAAACTTTGGTCTAATAAGCATAGCCTAATAGCTAATTATACCGTGTGATAAATGATTTTCTTTTTTTATTATTATTATTTTTATTTTCTTGTTATTTTATAACAATAACTTTAACAGCAGTTTCTTATTAAATTGGACTTTCTGATGACTAATCCAGTACGTCACAGCTTTGAGAAAAACTGAATGAAAATATCAAAAAATCGCCTCAAAGATAAATAAACTGCAACAACAATACTGATTTTCAATTTATTTGTAGATGCTGAATCTGAATCATGCCACAGAATTATTCTATAACGGCACAATTTTGAGATATCCTTACCTAGGCAAAGATGGTACATACTTTCTATTACCTTACCTCGAAAAATCGCGTTTTATGTACATTTTTTGAAAAAATCTAAAAACCTAATTAGCATCTTTCCAAAAGTAAATCCCACTGCACTTCTTATAAAAAAAGCCGCAATCCACGAAAGGTAAGTTTACTATAAAGGGATTATTAACGCAAATAAGTAAAATTAATTTTTAAGGCAGAAACTAATATCAAGATCCAACTTAACTTCACCTTTCAAATACAGATCTGGAAGTATAATTTTAAGCTGAATTACATTCGGAAGTTGTTGAAGATTCAATGTACACAACCAAGCCTTTATATTACATATATTGCAGATATAAAAACTATATATTGTAACTGCTTTAGAGCGTAAGAACAGGGGGATATTTTCGCTCTATAGTAAGATAAGTTTCTTTCTTCCAAGTACATGCTCGTACAATATGTAATTTCTTTGAGGTTATTAACAATAAATCTAGTAGCATTGTTTATGAATTCAACAAAACTTTCGCATTCGTGAGGAATTGTTTTTTATAAATATTAAATACCAATTAACGAGTATTGTGTGTTTGTGTGTTATAAACATGATAATCTATGTACTATGTAAATTATGTGATATACAGTATAAGTATGTATACTTTCTTTCATGAAAATTGACTTATTAAACAGTTGTAATAATATATATAATATAGATTATCTTACCTTTTTCATATTTCTTTTTTTGTTATAACAGACCATTGAAGTGGCAACATTACAAAAAATTTCGATTTAATTTTGGGGATAATTTTGGTAACGTGCCGAATTTTCAATTTTCTGTTGTCTAAATTGTTTAAACATAAGTTAACATAAATTATATATATCTAACATTATAATTCTAGAAACAAAATATTGTATGCATATATGGGTTTTTTGAAATAAAACTAAATAATAGGATTTTTACATTCTTACATATACTTCCTCCCATTGGGAAACATAGCGAACTAGCCTGGAAAGCCGCAGCAATCGAACCAACGACAAAAGCTTGGCTAAGCGAAGGATGCGTAGAGCTCTTCCCGCATGCAAAATTTGAAATGAATCGGAGAAATCCTGCAATTTCATGATCTTAATTAAGGAATTGCGATCTGTTAATATTTCCTACTTACCTGATTAAATATAAGAAAAATATAGTCTAGCGGTATCGATGAAATTAAATCGAGAAAAAACCATGTTTTTAAATAGTGTTTTGCTATTAGTTTCGGATCCAGTATGACTTGTTCTGCGTTGTCTTGCTGCATTATTCCTAAAAAGTAATAAAATTAAACATAAAAATCAGTGTTGTCTACTAAAAAATCTATGCACGTATACATGTGAGCAAGAATGGGCACTGCACACCCTACATAATTCATTTGCCAACCTAGAAAAATCATCAATATACTGTTTACTAAAATTGAAAGCTTGCAGTGGCTGTACAGACGGCCGACTGCACCCTTAAGGGATCCCCGTATAGACTGCAGATGCAAATTGTTTAACATGGAATGGTTTTGTATCCTGCAATAAATAAAAATAACCAAAGCTTGTTGCAACTACACAAAATGCGATGAATTTTTTATTTTTTTTTCTGAGACACCTCTTATTAATGCTTTAATGGTATCTTCTTCAATATTTTGGCTTGAAGCACACCACTTGTGCCTAAAGTCTACAATATCTTTTGATGCCTTCTTTGTTGCTTTTTGACAACATTTTTCCTGGACATTTCCCCTAGCATGGCAACATAAAATTCCTGACCAAGAAGCTGTCAAAAATTGGGAAGAACTTAAGTTTCGTAAGTTCTTTTGTTTACATTTTATCGGCACTTTCTGAACTTTGTAGGTCTTTAGCCTAGCCTCTCCTTTAGATTTGCAATTCTTTTAAAATTTTATTGCGGATTATTTCAAAAAAATTTTATAGTTTGTTCATGCACTTCCCTTTTCATTAGCCATTTCATCGCAAATAAATTGACAACTAATTCAAAGTGATGCAAAATAATATTTGACATGTTTTTCAAAGCTATCCGGATCAACAAAATTTAAATTGCTTTTTGAAAAAAGTTACAAGCATAAGGTCTAGTTTTTGAGAAATCTTGACCTAAAGTGAAAAAACCCGGTTTTTTGCATTCTTTTGAAGTTATATGCAGGACACACGAAAGTATTTTGCTCTACTCTGGTAATAACATAATTTAGTACTACTCCCCCTTTTAAAATTGGCATCTATGGTTTTCCATTGCAAAGTTTTGGCAGTAAGGAGTCTCATATTTTAAAGGGCCCAGGGCTTACATAAAACTAAAGGTGGTTCCATTGGAAGTACTATTCTTCATAGAAAAATAATTTTGGAGACAGAGATATGGTAATGGTGCCACAAATAACCAGATCAGTGCGGTTTAGTTTTCATGTAGGGTAAGCGAGGGTAATATGAACTACGTAGGTAATATGAACGGTTATTTCCCAATAAATACATAGGATCTACCATTATTTATGTTCAAACTTTACGCCAATACCTAAAGCTTATGTCAGAGCGATTTTAGCGTTCGGTGAAGTCGCATGTTTCTGTGAAGTTGTTTTTTTCTAAAAAAGTGTTTAGTGATAATTTTTTTCTTGTGAGTAAATTTCATTATTTCACTTTAAAGATATCGTGTTTTTAAATAAATGATTAATTAAATAAAGCCAGTGAATACCATTTATAATTTATAAGCACAAATTATGTAATTAACCACAAAAGTTTTTGATAAAAAACCATTTTTTCACCAATACGTGCTGTGGGTAATATGGACCACCAAAGAAAAACTCCTCAAAAACAAAATTTACTTATGATCTTCTTCAACAGGAGAATGTAGTTACAGTTTTCATGACGAGTCTCACGGGGATGATTTGGATTTCACAAACCTCAAAGGAAAGGAAGATGAAACATGCATATGCTGTAATACCCTTTACTCAGAAGGTCCCGTGGCGAGGTTTGGGTTGAAAGTGTAATCTGGCGTTCTTGGAGTCATGAAGAATGCGCCGAATGTGAAAGTGACAGTTTTATATGAAATATGGACTATATGTTCCATATTACACTACACTTTTTTCCTCTTCATTTTGAGTATTTTTAGTTTATTGATTTTGTTTCTTTATTCTGATGAGATTTTATCTAAAAATGGTTTATGTTGACTATATGAAAATTATACTAATTTTACGAACTTTTAGCCATTATTTGCAAGAATCTAAAATTCTATGCATTTTTCAACTTAGAAAATCATGACAATTAGGATAAGAGAAAAAAACTACTAAGCATGGCTATGGTGACATATGTTTCGGTTACCGCCACGTAACCATCAGCAGACCAATTTATGTTTTATTTAATTTATTTTAAATTAAATGAAATAACAATTGAAAAATTTTTTAACTTTTTGTCTGAGGTCGGGATTGAACTATGAACCTCGGAGTCAATCTCTCTACATAGCGCATTTATCAATGGACTGCGCTATGTACCCTCGGAAAAATTGGTAGCTTAAGTGCCTATATTCATGTAGTGAGATTTTTGTTCTCTTTCCACTTCGTCATGACTTCTGTTGTTGTTGTTGTGTGGTAAGCCAGCCATTGGCTGCGAAATCAATACCGGTTTGTCATGTGGCTGCTAGGTTGCCCTGGCCCTTCCGTATGATAGTCGGATACATATCCTCTGGGCTGTTTACGCATGTGATGTAAAAGCAAAAAAATTTGTATATAAAGAAAAGGTCTATCCAAAAATAAAAATTGTTACCAAAATTATAAAAGTCAAAATGATTCTATATTCTTATGATATTTACCTTACTCGAGTGGGGTGACAATTATGACACTCACTTCTGTCAAATGTGGGTAAAGTTTTGGAAAGGGTTATAATGAATAAATTGGAATCTCCTCACATGATTCCATTTGACTTCATTCCAGACCATCAGTTTGGTTTTAAAAAAAAGCACTCTACTGTTCATGCTCTATTAAAATTGCACAATGATGTAACTATTGGACTTAGAGAAAAATGCACGGTTGCATGTTCTCTAGATTTAGAGAAAGCCTTCGATAGTGTATGGAGAGAGGGGCTTATGTTTAAATGTTTAAGATTAAATTTTCCGCCACATATTTTCCACTTATTAGACAGATTTCTAATGGAGAGAAAATTCTTCATTCAAATTCAAGGGAGTATTTCCAACTCCTATGATTCTCTGAGTGGAGTACCACAAGGATCGGTGCTAGGTCCTTATCTTTTTAATATTTTGTTATATGATTTTCCTCATATTAACATCTGTGAAAATAACTCACTATCTACGGGAATATTATATGCAGATGATACATTTATCTATGCAAGTGACTTTTATCCCCTGGATGCATTAAGAAAAATTCAAAACCACGTAAACAAAATTGTAGTCTTTTATAAAAGATGGGGTATCAAGATTAATTATTCTAAAACTGAATGCATTTGCTTTAGAAACGCGAGTGAAAAGGGAAAAGAAGGTGCTGTGAGGGAAAGCAGAAACTTAAAATTAAACCTTGATGGAAACTTGATTCCCTTCAAGGAAAAGATCAAATACCTTGGAGTCAATTTTAATAATTTGTTTAAATTCAATCAACATGCCAGAGGTAATATTACAAAGGGAAGAAAAGTCATCAATATGTTGATGCCTTTGCTCTGTAATAAAGAATTCCGAAAAAAAACTAAGTTGATGTTGTATAAAACGCTTATTAGACCAGTGCTTCTTTACGCATTTCCATCTTGGTTTTCTTTTCTCCCGCAGTTGCTTTGGAATTGGAAAGATTAGAGAGAAAGGTTTTGAGATGTTGTATAGGTACAAATTTTGAGCATTGGACTAAAAGATTTTCCAATATAACTATATATAATGATGCTAAGGTTATACCACTAATGAAATATGCTATTTGTTTGATGAAAAAAACGGTTACCAGTTTGAGTACTTCTGAGAATGAAGTTATAAATGAAATATATTTGTCGCAACTTGATACAAATTGGCTAAATTCTACATACCACTCCCCGGTTGGTGTACTTAATGAAAGTATTGAATCAATCCCCGATGGATCGCCTATTCCTTACTATTCGAAGACTATTGCTGGTCATAATCGTGGTTGAGTTTCGAATTTATACTCTCCTTTACTTTCTTTTATTTGAAACAAATTATTTATTCTTGTTTTATAAAATTGGAGAGCAATTCATAACTTATATTTTCACTTCTATCTTATGTACATTAATGTATTTATTGTTAATTGCTTAATTTTAGAAGTGGGACAACACAATGGTTTTAATTTTATATGTTTGTAATTTGAGGTTTTGCAGTGTGGGCTATCAGTAGTTGTACAGTTTTACAGCTTTTGTTGTTTTACTGTGCTCTTTGGTTTGCTCAAATTGTTTTACTTTGGGATTACTATACATCGAATTTTTGTTTCAATTTCACTTTTCTTAAATTGACATGCCATGATTGAACTTGTCTTTCTTGTGGATTATTGTGTTTTCTCAATGTGCGCTATTATATGCACTTTTATTTCAATTTAGGTTTAGGTTAAGTATATTGTTTATTATGTTAACAAACGTTAAATTAAAACAAGTAAAATGCTCCGGGAGCAAGAGCCACATATTCTATTAAATGAAAACATAGCCATGAGGCATTTTAAATTTATTAATTGTAATATTGTTTAGAGTTGTGCAGGCAATACTTCTATAGCCGCTGAAATATACCAAAAGATACTTGTTTGATTAAGATTTTTTATATACTCGCTGATATAAGTCTCAATAAAGAATTCAATTCAATTCAATTGTTTTCTGAAAGTGTAAATTACTTTACATAAAGTCAAATGTAGGAAATTTATAGTAAATATTCCTTTATTATTTAACTACATTTTATTTGTAAATATGACGTTAGGGACCCATCAAATAGTTCTAACGTAAGGTAAATTATATTTGAAATTTAGTGTTAATTACTTTAATTTTTCGACTAGCCAAGTGGAGTAAAAATTATGATGCGTATGGCTCATTTTTACCCTTTCCTTAAAAAAGTACAAAAATTACACTTTAAACATTTCAATATTGAGTCAGTATGTTCGCTATAAAATTTTGCCACTAGTTGCTGAACACTAAAAAGTCGAAATATCGTGAATGCCAGAAAATCGCCAAAATAAATGAAGACTTATCACATTGCAAAATGCATTGTGCTTAAGTTTAAAGCAATTCTCGTCTTTAGCAACCCCTATTGAGATTTTCTGTAAATTATTTTTGTAGAATACTTAACCCATTATGGCCCAGTTTTTGGGAGAAAAGACCCATCAAAACGAATATAATGGGTTCATGTGCTCTAGAAAAATGTGCTTTGTGTGATTTCGTTATGATCTTAAGACAACAAGTTTTATCCAAAAAGTAGTTTTGAAATTTCGAAAATACGTTTCACGTGCGTATTTTAACTAAAAACCCTGTATATGTGTGATGTTAAGTTTCCGACATACCTTGATTCAAGACGAACAATTTGAGATGTCGCATTCATTCCGAGCATTTTAACAAAATAAAAACCATATCAATCCGTGACTGAAACTGCTTTGAGCGATCACTAACATAAATGGCATTCAAAAAATTTGTATGGAATTTCCAAAAATTGAATTTTTAATCAGCTACTACATTTTAGCATAAAAAACTTCAAAAATCGTTGAAAAAAATCTGACGTGCTGAATATATTTGTCAATGGGTTTGTTAATCGATTGTATCCGTAGGTAAATATGCTTTTGTCCAAATTAATTTTTATTATTTTTTAGAAGTCATTAACTTTAATTAGAAGTAGATTGGATCCTGAAACATTCGTTTTATGAAGAACCAAAAATGTATAAAAAATTAATTTTTTGATGAAAAAAAAACTTTTTTCCTTAATTACTTTAAAGTAAATATAAGAGCCGTTAATTTAGGAGTGGCCGTACCAAAGGGCCTAAGTACCATTTCAAGGCAAAAGTAATGTCATCATTTTTATGTGCCAAATAATGTGTTATTTGACTATTATAATTTTTTCAACATAATGACATCAATTTCACACTATCAAAAACATTTCTAGTGAAAACAGAAATCAATTTTATTAATTTCTAACAAAATTCCACCCGTTTTATATTATGACACTACTTTTGCCTCGTAATGGTACTTAGGCCCTTTGGTACGGCCACTCCTCAATTTTGAAAGTGACCTATGTCCATTTCGGGGCAAAAGTAATGTCATTCACATTATGGGACTTAATAATCGGTTTTTTGCCCGATACTATTTTTTAAACGTAACGCCATCAATTTCACACAATGTGGTAAACTTTCTGTAAAGACAGAATTCAATTTTATTCGCTCTGATTTTGTTCAGCTAATTCATATTATGACATTACTTTTGCTCCGAAATGGACTTAGGCCACTTTCAAAATTAACGGCTCATATTTTCAATATAAATATATTTTGCAAATTACGTATATACTTAGTCTAGCATATTAAAATTGGGGAGGGTTAAAAATTGAATATTACAATTACAACAGCTATTTTATTAAAAAAAAGGCTTTTAACTACTTAATATGCCATAAAAACTGTTTTTTGAGTTGAGCGATCCCTATATTACATTTTTACAAGCAATATTCAAGAGGTTGTGTTAGGCCCTGCTAAGGTTATCGCTTGACAATTATTACAAAAACGTTTTCATGAAGATATGAGCACAGCTCAACAACATGGAAAATAAAGCCCTTATTGCGTATGGCAACGTGACTGTCAGTGTGGTTCCCATCGAAAAATTCGCATTGGCAACTGAAGCTGTTAGTTCTTATTTTAGTTGCCAGATATCCGTAAGCACACTTAGTACTGCTGCTTAGCAGTTGCTTAGAAATTTTTTTGGCTTAAGTTTACTTTAGCGACACTTCTCATTTTTGTTTGATTTTATTACGTCTCTAGCTGTAAGAAAAAACATGTAATTAAAAAGTGTCGCTTGGATCTAGTTTCGGAGATATAGCTATTGGAAGATTTAAAAAACCGGCGTAAATTAAAAGCTCCTGTATGTATTGGAAAAATATTGGTGTCATATGGAAGATATTTTAATTTTAAAGGGTATGAACACTGTAAACGCTTTTATTTCAGATGGTTTTTATTTTATTAATTAAGAAAAATTTGCTTGACATATAAATATAAAACTTTGTACATGTATTAATTGAAGCTAGTACTATATCGATACCTTAGAGCGCTATAGTCCTATCTCCACTTTTTGCGATTTTGAGATTTTTGCAATTATGGTGTCTTAGTGGGGTTCTTTATCGAATGGAAAAGTGTGGGATGTCAAAATACCACTAAAACACCAAAATATTCGAAAATTAAGAAAAATCCTATCTCCAAACAGTAATTTTTTGAAGAGCGTACTGTCCTATCTCCACTGAATATTCAAATAAGTCCCATTTTTAAAAAAAATTCTTCATTTTTTCGCATTTTCTTCGCGTTTCATGACCTTTTGCGACATTTTTGTGAACAAATTTGGTTCCATCCAAGGGCCCACTCTTGTTTGTTGGAACCAAAAACTCGAAAAAAAAATTCGTTTTTTTCGTGTTTTCTATGCGTTTCATGACTTTTTACGACATTTTAGTGGAAAAAATTCAAAAAATGTACTGAATGTGTCGTTTATTTTAATAGCAGTGCAAAAGGGCAAAAGTAATGACATACTAGAAATTAGCTGTGATTTCGTTAGAAATTAATAAAATTGGTTAAAAACATTAAATTATGTTAAAATATACTATAGGTAAAATTATTGCGTGTATTGTTATACCAAAAAATATCAGCCAATTCTAAATAATCACTGTTGAAATCTTCTTTTTGCATTTCCCAACAATTGGAAAAATGAAGATAGGACTATAGCGCTCTAAGGTATCGATATGAAAATTTGATATTGATACAATTTATCTCTTCTAAAACTTTAAACGCCGTTTTCATTAAACCACTTTTTTTAACCGCGTTGACAGCAATCAACTTGATCTCAACGGTATTTTGTAAAAAAACATGTCTCTACTGCAGGACGTAGCTGTTTTTTTTTTTTTTCATTTTTTACTTTTTTTTTATGAACTATTATTTAGTGAAAATTTCATGAAATTTTTTTTTTTTTTAATCGGTTGTCATGTTTTTGTTAATTGATATTTTGAAAATCCCCTACATCAAACTATAGTCATTTTATGTACTTTAAAAATATTTTTGGCTTTTTGCTTTAAGACGCTCCGTTTTGCTGCAATGCTGTCAACGCCACTGGGATCAATTTTTAGGCGCGTCATGTTTGACAGAGGACTGTGGGCCAACTCGATACATAAAAAAGAATGTCAAATTTTTTCATGTAGTACTTACTTCAATTAATACATATGGGTGATTCTTTTTCAATCCCACCAAAGGCTCTGTCCATTCTATTTCTTAACCAATTTGAACGTACTTGATCTCAAAATTTTCGTCTGCTCAAGATCTTTCGATTGAACACATGCCTTTTTTTAGTTAATGTCTTAATTCAAAATGGCGGCCACTAAATGGCGACTACCTTTAGAAATTTAAGAAAAAATAGTTCGTATTTTTGTGGAAAAAAATCCAAGTGAAATTTTTTCACTTAAAAAGTCTTTATTTATGCTTGGTTAATAAACTGTGAAAAGGTCATTGCGAAATTGTGTTCGCATAAAAAGTTATTCAAGGCGAAAGGTCGAAAAATTCAGTTTTTTGTAAATATCGCGCTAACGGTTACTTTTTCAAAAAAATAGTGCAAGACAGTTTTGTAGCCCAGAAAATTTCCTATAAAAATAACTTCAAGTTTATTTTCGTACGACATTGAGTTATATATTCCACGGCTCAAAAGAAAACTAATTACTAATAATTTTTAATTTTTTACATCACAAACTTGAATATTTTTCCATGATAACAGTTTTATCATCGGATATTCTGAATGAATGGTTCATCATTATTCCTTCAACTTGCTGAGCCGCTTAAATCTTGTATTCAAACTTCGTTAAGTTCGATCGTGATCCACCTTGGAGTAATAAATAATCCTTAAGTCCTTATCATACTTGGCTGTTGCCCATCGAAGCAGACCATTTATATCCAAAATACTTTCATAGGGAAAAGTGCATGCGATGGACTTGGCGCCAGTTTCAAGAGAGCAGCATTTCTTGCTAGTCTGAAAGCCAGACCGTATGAAAGTATTTTGGATATAAATGGTCTGCTTCGATGGGCAACAGCCAGGTGTGATAAGGACATAAGGATTATTTATTACTCCAAGGTGGATCACGATCGAACTCAACGAAGTTTGAATACAAGATTTAATGCGGCTCAGCAAGTTGAAGGAATAATGAAGAACCATTCATTCAGAATATCCGGTGATAAAACTATTATCATGGAAAAATATTCAAGTTTGTGAAGTAAAAAATTAAAAATTATTAGTAATTAGTTTTCTTTTGAGCCTTGGAATATATAACTCAATGTCGTATGAAAATAAACTTGAAGTCATTTTTATAGGAAATTTCCTGGGCTACAAAAGTGTCTTGCACTATTTTTTTGAAAAAGTAACCGTTAGCGCGATATTTACAAAAAACTGAATTTTTCGACCTTTCGCCTTGAATAACTTTTTATGCGAACACAATTTCACAATGACCTTTTCACAGTTTATTAACCAAGCATAAATAAAGACTTCTTAAGTGAAAAAATTTCACTTGGATTTTTTTCCACAAAAATACGAACTATTTTTTCTTAAATTTCTAAAGTTAGTCGCCATTTTAAGGCCGCCATTTTGAATTAAGACATTAACTAAAAAATGGCATGTGTTCAATTGAAAGATCTTGAGCAGACGAAAATTTTGAGATCAAGTACGTTCAAATTGGTTGAGAAATAGAATGGACAGAGACTTTGGTGGGATTGAAAAAGAATCACCCATATATAAAGTTTTATACTTATATGTCAAGCCAATTTTTCTCAATTAATAAAATAAGAACCACCTGAAATAAAAGCGTTTACAGTGTTCATACCCCTTAATATTTTAAAATTGGTCTGCAGTAGATTTTAATTTTGAGTACAGTTTCTAGGATATAATGAATTTTAAAAATTTTAGACTATAAGTTTTCGAAAGAAGCGTTATTTTTTCTAAAAACTTATGATTAACGCATAGTTTTGTTAATATAAGGTCAATTATTCAGTAACAAATTTTGGGAGTGTAAAAAAGTATTTCGTCACAAAGAGCAAATATCCTTTGCGCAAACCAAACAGAATCCAATAACAGTTAGCCAGTAAAGACTAGATTTTGACACTTGGCAATATTTTGCATAAGTAAAAAATAAATTTTTTCCAAAAATTGCAGCACAACAGAGAAACGCTGAAAAGGTCACTCGGTGACTCGGTTAATTTGACTAACTGAATATAAACTAGTAAGGGTGTTACCTTTGGCCTGGCCAAAAATAATATACCCTTTGAAAGTTTCGCTTGTACGGGAGGTTCCACGCGTTCTTGACTGAATTCATTTAGTTTTTGCTTAGGCTTTGCACAAGCTACTCCAAGTATCTGCACAAAATATGGTTTCATTATCTTAAAAAATGTTTAAAGTACAGCTTTTTGAAACTTTTTCTTATATGTGAGGCGCCCTCTTATCAAATATAATTTACCTTACGTAAGAACTATTTGATGGATCCCCAACGTCATATTTACAAATAAAATGTAGTCAAATTATAAAGGAATATTTACTAAAAATTTCCTACATTTGACTTAATGTAAAGTAATTTATACTTTCAAAAAAAAAAAAAAAAAAAAATGTATGACAATTTTGAATTTATAATTCTAGTCAAAATAACTTTATTTTTTTCACACACAAAAATGAGTGTCATAATTGTCACCCCACTCGAGTAAGGTAAATATCATAATAATATAGAATCATTTTGACTTATAATTTTAGTAACAATTTCTATTTTTGGATAGACATTTTCTTTATAAACAAATTTTTTTGCTTCTACATCACATGCGTAAGCAGCGCAGAGGTTATGTATCTGACTATCATACGGAAGGGCCAGGGTTCGTACCCCAGCGCCGCGGCGCGCCGGTCAGCTAATTTTTTTTTTGTTTGAACTATACAGTAAGGTAAATATCACGCCAATTTTTTCATAAAAATTACTAGGAAACATACATTCTGAATTGACTTAAACAGTAAGGTGAATCTTACTTCGGTGTGAAGTTGTCACTATTCTGATTTGAAATTCTGGTAAAATTTATAAGAAATAAAGTAGCAAGTACTTTATTTTTTCTCCATGTAGCTATGCTTCCACCAAAAAGGGTAGAACTGGTCATGAAATGTGCAGATCAGATTTCATTTTATATTTTTGCGGTACTGTCGCGAGCAGTATCAATGTAAGCAATGTTTTGCACGTCTTTATTCCATGTGTGTAAAACCCAATAGATTCAGGTATTTTTATGTTATTTCACATTTCCAAATCAAACAACTGTTCAGTAGAAGTTGCACAAAGAGTTGCATCTCTTATCCTTCTTCTGATATGCAGAAAATCAATATTCTTACTAAACCAAAAAAACTTAAAAATTTTTTAATTTGTGCACATTAAAATAGAGAAAAGTATTTACATTAGCTGTTTCTCGAAATATTGTTATTGAAATTTTAGTTGCCAAATACCTTGCTATGCGAATTAGGGGCCTAAATCTTCAAATTAAAAATAATATGAACTTGCATACAAAGTAGTTTTCGAAGTGTTTCGGATCATTCTTAACAAATGAACGAAAATGATGTGATTGAAAGTTTAAATGAATTTAAATTTGGATTCGAGAAAAAAAATGACAAAAAAGTTATTTTTAAAATTGCTGTCTTAGGAAAATAATAAAATATTTATTCCTTAGTTTTTATGATGTGATTTTACTGATCGTCAATCTAGACATACATAATTCCTTACAGATTTTAAGAAAAAAGAAGAAGTTCCTTAGTGAGTAAATACATGGACATAGATTTTATTATTTCTTTCCTTGAAAGAAGCTTACCAGTTCTAAAATTGACTACAATGTCTATTAAAAAAATTGTATCACTTAGGCAGTTAAAGGCAATCCATCTTGTGCTCAGATCATCGTTAAAGAATGATATAGCGACTGGCAGGATAATTAGATTTGCTACCAAAAGAAGAAGCATACAAAGGTCCCAATAAAATCTGAAAGAGAAATAGAGATAAAAGATTATTCTGTTCGTTTGGAAAAAATAAAATTTCATAAGTTTCGCAAACCTGAATGAGCTACATGGATGAATTACCCAATGTCCGGACGTTTTTTGTCTTATTCTTTCTTTTACCAATGCTTTTCGACTGCCAAAAAGTTTCATGGCCAGCCGATTGTCTGTCGGTTGAAACCATGATTGCAATTGGCTTTTTAGAAAATTAGCTGAAACTTTTTCCGGAACAATTGGAATGGAAGGCATCGGCTCCTCTTTGGGAGTTCCGTATAATGAAACATCATCAAAGTGCACCTGAAAGTATTGAATTTTTAAGTAATCTTTAATTCCACGTACAAACAATTTATACACGTAAGCTGACTATGTTAAGTAAATGCAAAGGCAGTTGTTATGCAGGCAGTGAAATTCACATAACGTTGTCTTAAATGCTAAATAAAAATTTCGTAATTTGAAATTTTGAAAAAATTTAAGAAAATTAATTGATAACACAGGGCAACAAAAAAATGTTCTATTTCTGCGGCCTCAGTTACTTATGTGATTAAATTTAGTTTCACCGAAGTCATGCGATACCTAGGGTATAATTTATTTGTCAGGATTAACTCTAGTTCTCCAGATATCTTTTGTTAACGTCATCAAAAAGCCATAACCTTCCTCTTTAAATCATACATTTCAACTTTTCCAATTAGATTCTTACTTTCTGTGTTATTAGCCATTTCAACTACATACAAGCACAATAGCTATTGTTGCTCTTTCGAGCAAGGATTTCTGGAGAACTAGAGTCAATCTAGACAAACAAATCACACCCTATGTATTCAATAACCTTAGTGAGTCTGGATTAACGCAAAATACTAAAGTCGCAAAAAAAAAATAGTCCTTTGTGTGTAGTGGATATACCATTGCTTCAATGGTTGATTACTCGGAAAGTAAGGATCTAATCGGAAAAGTTAAAAGGTAAAGTTTAATGAGCAACTGCCCATTGTAAGGGTTATACTACTTCAAATAAGCATCAAAACAGCTATTTTTGCACTTTTAAACAAGCATATTTGGAAAACTAGAGTCAATTCGGCAAATCTGATATTATTTTCGTATTAAGTAGGTCATGAACACTCGAAATTGACTGCGAAAATCTCTGCCGCTAAATCAGTGTTGCCCTGTGTAATTGCTGCCACATTATTTTTTTATCATAATTAACACGCTTCAACACAAAATTTGGGATGGGTTCTAACCTAGCACTTTCGATTGCCACTGATGAGTAGAAAAAAACTGCCAAAGGATTTTTCGAAGTTCGGTCGCTAAGCGGCGCTATAACGGTTCAAAGTTCGCAAAATCAAGTACTATGGAAAAATCGTACTTTTAGATTAAAAATTCAAATTTTTTACATAAAATCTTCATTTCTCGTTTATGATGTCTTCTGAACATAACTTAAGCATACTCTAATGATTATTTTCTTCCCAAATATTAAAAGCATATCTTGTATCGTTTTCGAGAAATTTACAGAAAACTGTGAAAAGTTTAAAAAATACCCTCAATTTTGCATTTTTCCCTCCCACGATCAATGGAAAATTTGGGATAAGTTCTAGAAGAGCATTTTCGATTGCCATTGATGAGTAGAAAAAAACTATCAAAGGGTTTTTCGAAGTTCGGTCGTAAAGCAGCGCTTAAGCTATTCGAAGTTCTAAAATTCAAGTAAGTACTATGGAAAAACCATACTTTTAAGTAAAAAATTTTAATTTTTTACATGAAATCTTCATTTCTCGTTTATGTTGCATTCCAAACATAACTTAAACATACTCCAATGGTTATTTTCTTCGAAGTTGTTAAAAGCATATCTTGCACCGTTTTGGAGAAAATTAATGAGATTATGTTTGTATCCATTACTTATGTATGGGAAGTCTTACACGTTATTTATTTTATTGTAATTAAAATATTTGCATTAGTGTTGCTGAAGATGGGTTGTGAATATCCCGAAATGCATCTAATTTGTTAAAATTTAATTTTAAATAAAGATTAATTTTAAATGTGTGAACTCAACTTAAGGTGTTCATTTATTTGTAATTTAATGCAAAAAACATGTTTTTTCAATATTTCAGTTTACGATATTTCGGAGTAAAATTTAGACATTGAAATATTTTAAATTAAGTTTTAAAGAAAATACTAGTGCTTCTGACTACTATATGAAGTTTTAAGTAAAGAAATTACCTAATCTTGTCATATAACCTCAAATATAGCAAAAAACAGTGTTTGACATTCAAGATAGAGCAATTCTGATGTCGGGTTAAAATTTAGCATCGCAAAATACATCGAAAATGACTATTTTTATTTTTGTTTGTAGCATTTTTTTCAGTTTTTTTTTATATGGATGATGCCGTTGAATCTGATACAATTTTGTAAATGTTATATTCTGATTATACTTGGTCCAGAGGGTCGAAGTACGTACTTGGTTTTTGGCGTCATCGATGAACGGCTTTATTTCATTCAAGCCAACTGTGTATAGCGGCTCAACTTAAAAAAATGCTTCGGAAATTTGCTTCTACTAATCAATGGCAATCGGAAATACTCTACTAGAACCCATCCCAAATTTTTCATTGATCATGGGAGGGAAAAAAATGCAAAAAAATTGTTCACGGTTTTTTGGAAATTTATACAAAGCGGTGCAAGATATGCTTTTAATATCTTCGAAGAAAATAACCACTGGAGTATGTTTAAGTTATGTTTGCCATACATCATAAACGAGAAAAAAATATTTCATGCAAAAAATTTGAATTTTTAACTTAAAAGTATGGTTTTTCCATAGTACTTGATTTTTCGAATTTCGAATCGCTAAAGCGCCGCTTTACGACCGAACTTCAAAAAACCCTATGACAGTTTTTTTCTACTCATCATTGGCAATGGAAAATGCTCAACTAGTGTATTTTTTAATTTTTCACAGTTTTCTGTAAATTTCTCGAAAACGATACAAGATATGCTTTTAATATTTGGGAAGAAAATAATCATTAGAGTATGCTTAAGTTATGTTCAGAAGACATCATAAGCCAGAAATGAAGATTTTATGTAAAAAATTTGAATTTTTAATCTAAAAGTACGATTTTTCCATAGTACTTGATTTTTCGAACTTTGAACCGTTATAGCGCCGCTTAGCGACCGAACTTCGAAAAATCCTTTGGCAGTTTTTTTCTACTCATCAGTGGCAATCGAAAGTGCTAGGCTAGAACCCATCCCAAAAAAAAAAAAATTTTTGTTGAAGCGTGTAATTTTTCAAATTTTACCTTAAAATTTTTTATTTTAGCAATGAAAACTTCCATTATTAAAATTAAATACTGAGAACTTTTATAAAAAACACTGTACAACTGGTGGTACAGAGTTTCGAATGTTCAGAATTTACTTGTAAGAAGGGTTCAATGCCCCCTGTTTCAATCCCTTCTATTTTTGTATAGTTTTGTATAGACCACTCCTTAAGGGTCGGAAAAAAAACTACATTTTAATTCTCTCTGTTTTTCATAAACGAGTAACTATTGATTTAATTAACAATGGAAGTAGGATTTGACCTGGACCCCTGTGGTACGAAAACCTAGTGTTATTCCAAAAAACTGACATCGTATTCGATTTCAGTGTCCTCGACATTCGTAAAAAAAAGTTTTCAAACCCCACGGGTTTTTTTTTGCTGTTCTGTTGTACATTGTAATTTTTATTGAGAATAATAAGATATTCAATAAAATAAAATACTAAAATATGCACATCCGCCATATTGAGTCAAACACCAATCAGATAATTTTTTAATTTTAAATGATTTTGATTGGCGGACGATGACATAATGCTGTGTTACCAGATCAACGTATTTTTTTCTCATTTAATTTTTTTTTTTACAAAAACCGCAATCCTGTATTTATTTGAAAAAAATATGTATATGTTTTTGTGTCAAAATGTTTAAATAGATACACACGACCAAAATTTGACAAAAAAATATGTGTACAAATTAAAAATACAGAAAAGAAACAATGCTAAAATATTTAGTTTCAGATAAACTTAAACAACAAAAAAAAAAAAAAAAAAATGTTTGTGTTCAAAAGCAGAAAATGTCCCTAAATGTAGGTTTCGTGTCCCTTATCTGGCAACGGTAGAAGCCGCTTCAGACTATCTGAGAAGTCATAGAGAAACTCTTATGATTTGTCAAATTTGGCAACTCTGATAGTGTGAATGTAAATTTATTACACAAATGATTTATCAGAAGAAAACTCATATGAGTCATTTGGCATTAGATTTGAATCTATTTGGAAAGAGAAGTCATAGGAGTTTTCAAATTTTTTAATGTTATTTGAAAAATATAAAATTAAAACAATTTGAACAAAATAAATTAAAAACAATAAAAATTTTACAGTCGGATAAAAAATCAAATAGAAAAACAAAAGAAAACGCATATGACTTCTCAGATGGTCTGAAGTGCCTTTAACATAACTATGACGTAATAATATATTTGACAGCGTTTTTGGCTCAAACTTCAAAGTAAGTAAATAAATGCAAAAAATTAACTATTTAACATTAATTTACGCAAAAAAAATGTTTTTTTTTTTCAGAAATAGACGACGTGTATGTTCACAAAAAATGCAGTTCCAAAAATTTGTTATCACGCCCATTGTTATTTCGTGTTTTTATATATGAAGCAATCCACGCCAAGTGAACCAGCTCAAAATTGTTTTTTCTCAGATTTCGCTCAAATTTGGCAATATGGTAGATCCGGTTTGCAAGAACTATAATTCAGGAGGATTTGGTCCTAGTACCATTTGTTGTTAAAATACAGGGTGTTGAAGTTGGCGTTTTTAGTCATTTTCATGAAAAGGGTGTTTTTTCAAAAATTTATAGCTTACAAAAAAATTTGTAAATTGATAAATCTAAGTTACTGGTCCCATTCATTTTGAAGTGTTCTTTTTATAAAAGAATATTTCCTTATTTTGTTTACTTATCATTCAAATGATGTTTGAAAAAATTTTCGTGTTTCCTCGACTAAATTTTGAGATAATACAATACCTTTTTCAATTGGACCATTTTCCCATAAAATTTTTTTTTTTTTTTAACTACAACAAAACAAAAATCAAAATAATCACATTTGATGTGTTTTGTGATGCTAAACGTGAATCTGACCTCAGAATTGCTCTATCGTGTATAGTTTTTTAGATATTCTAACCTAAAAACCAAAAAAAAAAATTCGTTTTTTGCCCCAATCTTTTTCAATAAAACCTTATTTAAATTATGTTTATATCTTCATGTTTCTAAGAGATATCGTAGACCGAAATATTGGCAAAACGGGTGCAATGTTTATGCTGTATTTTGATTTGAGCTTTAGTCAACCTTTTATTATACTTATTATACTTTAACATAACCACGGCGCACAGTGGTCTAGAATGCTGGTTATTTTTTATAAAAAAATATTAGCTTTTATGTTTTGAAGGTTGCTGATTCTAAATCTGAAAACGATTTTTTAAAAATCAAAATGGCGGATCCAAAATGGCGGACAATTTTCTTAAAATTAATTAAACCACGACAAAATTGTGGCTAAGGGGGTTTTTGAGGTAGTTTGTTTTCTGATCGAAATCAACTTAAGCAGTTTTTCCTTCCTGCCACAGATATATTATACTTTAACATAACATAACTAAGTTCTCATTTATTATTTATTGCTTTTGTCAAATTCAGTGATTTTTATTGATATTTATTAAATATTATTTGACAAAAGTAATCTTTAGTAACGATTGCGATAATCCTTATATATAAAAGCACGAAATAACAATCACAGTAATCGTTTTTATAGGCGAGGAGCCGGCAAAACTAAAAGTGCAGTCATCGCGGATCCTGACATTTTTAATGAAAAATGGTAGTTTACACTAAGACGAATAAGAAAACTTGGTCAGCGTGGTTATAGCCTGGCATAAATATTAAATTTTCGGAATGTTTTGCCATCATCGCGGATTTTGATCAATCTTATATTAATCGATGCTAAATTTCATAACCATTCAGAAAAAATCCGGCCAACCAAATTTTTTTTCCCGAAAATGACCGGCAGCCCTATTTTAATGGTGCGACAGTGGGTACTTCCGGCAGTTTCTAAGCTCACATACCAAGATATTTTTAAATTTGACATTGAAACACGTAAATTAAAAAAAAAAAAACAAATTTCTGTGATAACAGAGAAATTGTGCCCACTGTAGCACCATTAAAATAGGTCTGCAGGTCATTTTCGGCAAGAAAAATTTGGTCGGCCGGATTTTTCCTGAATGGTTATGAAATTTAGCATCGATTAATATAAGATTGATCAAAATCCGCGATGACGGCAAAATATTCCGAAAATTTAATAATTCAAAAATCATTTAAAAATATTTATGCCAGGCTATAACCACGCTGACCAAGTTTTTCTTATTCGTCTTAGTGTAGACTACCATTTTCCATTAAAAATTTCAGAATCCGCGATGACGGCACTTTTAGTATTGCCGGCTCCCGGACTATTAGTATATTTTTACTTCGTATATTTTTTACATTTTTTTGGACATTTCTAGAATTACTTCTTTAACGATTCATCTATGCAATATCTACTAAATATGCGCTTGGCAATTTAATAGTAAAGCGGTGGTACAGAGGCAGTACCTTTAACTCATATTATATGTAATGTGCACTTATTCAATGAAAGCGTGTTTTAATTTTGGACATTTCTAGAATAACTTTTTTAACGATTATTCAGAAAGTCGTAATAAAAAAAAAACAATATAAAGATTGCTGTAATCGTTCATCGAACGAACTTAGATTACGATTACAGTAATCGTAATTTAGATTTTTTTAAAATAACGATTACTGTAATCGTAATCTAAGCTCGTTCGATGAACGATTACTGTAATCCTTATCGTCTTTTTTTGTTTTTAAGGAATACTTCAATCATAACCCTAGACTTTTTGGCATATGGCCCTCATCTATATCGCTATTTTCAGCCATATGGCGCAATGGGAGCAGTGTAGCTCACTTCTGCTGACGCACAGTGTCGCGAGTGCGGCCAAAAGGGTAAAGTTAAAGTCTAATATATAAATTTAACAAAATTCCTATCAATGATTCTTAAATCCAAAGCAGGCCTATTTTACTAAATACTTTAGTCAAAACCAACTTTTTAGTAATAAATAATTTTTGTATTAACCTTTTGTTTACAGATACTTTATTGGACATATGTTTTTTTGTTTATTTGTGAATTCTAAAGAAAATTTTGGGAGACCATAAAAAAAGAATGACGCAAAAGACCCTATTGCCTTAATTAGAAAAAAAAGAAGTAAGTGCAATGTACAAGTATGTGGAAAAAAAAAGTGCCCCAATTTTTTTTTTTTGTTAATTTTCTAAAGTAACCTCGATTAAAATTCAATAAAAAATTAATATTCTTAAGAGAATAAAATTAAATATCTTAAAGAAAAAAATTGCTGCGGGCTTGAAACTTGACAAAAATATTTATTGGGCCATAGTTACCTTACAAAAAAAAGTTCCCAGCTCAACAGGGGGTTTAACTCCCTTTTTTATGGGTATAAGTTTTTTTTTCGTTTTCTAAAACGAGCGAGTACCAAAATTGTAAATATATCATGTTAACTTTGAACTCTAACGTCCATAACTTTTCTGTTTCTTAACCGATCAGAATATATCAAAAAGCATTTTAAAGCTTAAAATTTCATCTTTTTAATTGCTTAGCTTTTAAATTCAATATTTTTAAGTAAAAGGCCTTTTTTTACTTTCTGAAATGACTGAATGTCCTAAATTGAAATATTTCACTTTAATTTTGAGTAATAACTGTTATTACTTTTTTTCTTCTTATCTGATCGTAAAAAATCAAAAGCATTTAAAAGGGTAATATTTAACCTTTTTAATTGTATAAAAAATCTTTAAAAAAATCACCCGATACTAATACTTTTGTACTGAGAGTAGGCTTAAAAAGGGGCGGACCACGCCCATTTTATAAAATTTTCATAACCTTAACAAAAAGAATCAATTTCCAAAATTTTTTCAAAATCGGACAACGTTTACTAGTTTTGGCCGCTCTATATATGGGCTCGCGACACTGTGTGACGGCAACTAATCTTTATCATTAAACCTTACATTTTAACTTTTCCAATTGAATTATAACTCTCCAAAATATCATCCACCAGAGAAGGGGTGCTGCTACCTTCTTTTTTTACTTTTCTTACAATTTAGTGGCAAAACAAAAAATTCCTTACTCTGTTATCACAAAAAATTCAGCAACACAGTGCCTGCATAACATGCCTTTGATCAAGTAGATAGTATTATAAAAAGATTTAAAAGAAAGCGTTTTGCTCTCATAATAACGATTTAATATGTTGAACTAAATAATTTAACTAGTTAAGATATGAAGAATTTCCCTATTTTTAAAGTACAAAATAAACCTTTGTTCTTGCCATTTCGCTTCCTTGATCGCATATTAGTAGCGCTTCATCATCAAAAGCTGTAACAAGTGAATCAGTGCAAGTATTTTCGAAAGATATCCTTAAATCGTTCTCATTTAAAACAGAACAATATGAGCAACGCACAGACTCTTCGCTATCACCATAAATGAATCTGAAAAGAAAATAAATTTAAGCTTTTACAATATACAAACATATTATCAGTATGTAACAAAAATCATAATATTCCAATAACCAGGGATCGGCTTTGATGAAATGCCATCTTTTTTCTGCGCTAACATACACGTTTTCTGAAGATGCAGAAACATGGTGCGTGTTTTTTTTTTTATTTTACTTAGGTTATTTTTCATAGTTTTTTTGGTTCATTTTTCCGCAATTAAGTTCTTATATGAAAACCATTGCATCATTGTTTTTTTGTTTCTACCATTTTGCAAAACTGAAATGTAACTTTTTATTTAAAGAATTTTTATTCGATCCGACCAAACTTTCTAATGGTCGATCCATTTATGAATTTCAAATACCCACAAAAGTTTTTATTAAAGTTCTATCTCAAAGAAAACAATTTAAAACTTTAGCTCCTTGTATACCCCTGAGCCTGTAATTACTGTGCGCCCATATAACTACTGTGACAACTTCGAAACATTATGTAGAAAGTCTTGATGCCAAATCAGTTGGAGAGGTTCAACAGAATATTTCCAATGATGAAATAACGGGTAAATTAGAGTACATTAAATCAAATTTTCAAGACATTTTAGTCCGAAAAAAAAAATTGATATGTTCCTCACTCACACGTATTCCTGAGATAATTCTAAGCATTTTATGCCTAAAGCGAAAAAGAACGACGCCGAAAAAGCCCTTAACTTTCTCAATAAAGAAGTCAGACGATCGTGCAGACAAGACAAAAGAAGAATGTAAAGCGATTCCGACAGAGACGCCAAAAGCGCTGCAAATGATCAAAATCTTTACGATATCACGCGAAGACAATCTGGCAGAAAACATCAACAGAGTCACCCAATCAAAGACAAAAACGGAAATCTCTTAAAATACGTGGACGAGCAACTAAAGAGATGGAAAGTGTATTTTTGTGTTTTACTGAATCCCGCAACCAGATTCTCCAGCTACAATTGCCGTAGTAGTCGAATACAAACACAACCACATACAACCGATGAAATATTGAAAGCTATCCAAAGCATGAAAAACGATAAGGCCGCAGCCATAGATCAAACAACAGTTGAACTGCTAAAAGTATGCCCCATTACATCAGCTAAAACTCTTCATCCTCTGCTCTCCAGAAATTGGAGCGAAGAACATTTGCCAGGAAATTGGCTACATGAAATGCTAGTCAAATTGCCAAAAAAATAGGTGACCTTAGCGAGTGCCGAAATTATACAGGAATACGTACGTATATAACTTTGCTTCTAAACAGGGTAAACGCAAAGCTTGATTCGGCCATCCGAAAACAACAAGCAAAACTCCGGCCAAACCGATCATGCGTGGATCAGATCAACACCCTCAGAATAATTGTAGAACAATCATACGAGTGGCGTGCTGCGCTTCAACTTGCCTTCGTAGAATACAGCACTGCCTTCGACACTGTCAGCGAAGAGGTATTGCCGCAAAGGCCATAAATTTAGTACATGCACAAAATGAAGGCTTTAAATTCTGTGTGTTACACAACAGGTTGTTGTAACCGACATTCATCACTAATTCAGGCGTCCGGCAGGGCTGTTTACTATCACCATCTCTCTTCCTTATCGTTCTTGACGATATCCTAGATGAAGCTTTTAATAAGGCCAAAAGAGGTATCCAATGGAGTTTTACCGGTACAAAACTTGTTACTGAACAATTAATGAACGAGCTGCAAGTAAACAAATGCTTAAGGCGCACAGAGTACGGTTTGGCTAAAATTTGTGAATAAATCGCAGAACTTAAAAAAAAAATATCCTAGAAACTTCTAACAAACGACTTTGTAAAGATTATTTATCAGTCTTTAAGGGAAAAATATGAAAATTAGAAAATTATTTTGGCATAACCTCAAAAAATTTGATCAAATAAACTAAATTATGAGCCACGGAAAGACCAGTGCATGTTTTAAGCTCAAATTTGGATGGCACATTGACTGGAACATTTTGAAATGTAATTTGAACCAAAAGAAAAAGTTGATAATTTGAAAGGTCAAATTTGAAACCTCAAAGGTGGCGAGATTCGATCCCATTTTTTTTATTTAGTTCATAATAAATTAAACTAGTAAGGGTGTAACCTTTTGCCTGGCCAAACATTAAATACTCTACACTGCAGTATTTCGAAAATTTATATGGAATTTATATGGCTTATATGGAATGTGCCACGCCCTCTTGTCCAAGTTAACCCATATTTTTCTCAGAGCTTATATTTATAGCCCTTAACGTTTGGTTGAAATTCAGTTGGATTATCTCGAAAAACTCTTTCTGTATAGCATTTTGACACATTTGGTTATATGAGAGGTGCCACGCCCTCTTGTCCGATTCCCTCTGTTTTGCTGGTAGCCTGTATTTACTGTTTTTATTATCTGAGTGAAATTTGGCTGGATTATCTCAAAAAACACTTTCGGTATTGCATTTTGAAACTTTTTCTTGTATGGGAGGTGCCACGCCCTCTTGACCGAATTCTCCTAGTTTTTTTCTAAAACTTGCGCTAACTATTTCTAGTACTTATGTGTATTTTGGTTGCATTATCGTTAAAAATACTCCTAAAGTTGCATTTTGAATATATTTTTTGTATGGGCGGTAGGCGTGGCCGTAGACCGAATTCGCTCATTTTCAATCCCTCGAGCTAACTTTGACTACGGAGGTAGAGTACCAAATTTCATTGAATTATCTTGCTCAGTTTTCTCAAAAAATGTATTTCCACACACAGCCAGCCACCCATCCAGCCAGACACACAGACATGGCTATATCGACTCAGGAGGTGACGCTGATCAAGAATATATCTGTGGCAACAAAACAGAGTAGCTTAAGTCGGTCTTTGATCAGAAGGCAAAACTGTTTAAATTTTACAAACGGAAGGACAAAGTGAATATACACTGGGTGTAGGGTATAAAAAGTATTTCTAGTCATAGTGAATCCATTGAAGCTAAACTGCGATAATAACGAGCAGTAACCCCCAAAACGACCTATAGTACAAAGAAAAAACACGCAAAATTAGCCGTTGTTCGAAGTATATTTTTCACCGGCATTGTCTTTATTTGTGCTTGAAAAATAATGTGTGCAAAGTTCATTGCGAAATCGTGGGCGCATAAAAAGTTATTCAAGGTCAAAGGTTGGAAAAATCAGATTTTTCAAAATATTTTTCAAACTGTTACTCGTAAAAAAAATGTTAAGTGATTATTTTGTAGCTCAGGAAATTACCTACTAAAATATGCAAATCTTGTTTTCGTACCACTTGCAGCTTAGGTGATATGCCAATTTAAAAAATTTTATTCAACTGTTAGAGTATAAATAAATACAATGTAGGGGAATGTCGTATAGGTTGGGACGCCGTATAAGTTGGAACAGCCGTTTATCTTGAATTTCCGATACTGGCGATACCTATGTTTCACCTGTCGAAGTAAAGTCTGTTTATAACCTAACGTTTCATGTGCAAAAGATCGAAGAATTCTTGTTGATTATATCCATTCCAAACAAAGAGTAAATTGTCATATCAAAAAGATCTTTTCGATAGTTTCTGCGTGTTCGTAATTTGCCGAACTTAAACCAATTATTTCATGTAAGTAAGTATGTTCAATGTGTCTTGTATTCAGTGTATTTTCATTGCGTGAAAAAGTAATTGAAATATATTGTTGTGGCAAATATTATTTTTGGGCTTTCACGAAATGGCAACTTTGTAAAGGTTGGGACACTCATGTCGTATAAGTTGGGACAGCACTTTTTTTTATTCCAAGGCATTGCGATACCATTTAAATTATATTTTTACAATATTTGATGAATGAAATTGAACTTTAATATTTAAAAAGCATTTATTAAAGAGTTTTTGAAGATTGTGACGCATTTATGTGCCATGAGTTTGGCAAGTTCACTAACGCACGAAAAACTGATCGTGGAATTATTGATTTCAATGCGTTGGCCGCAGAAATCAAGGAAATAAAATTGGCTAAGGCATTCAAGTGAATGAGAAAATTAAGGACATTTCAACCATTGATGACGATGCATTGTTAAAGCTGGCTAAAAGAGTTACTTTGCACGCCAATCCGTTGATGGTTTCTTGTGTCTCGCACACGAAGTACCTTAAAAATAAAATATGCGGAACAGTTTCTTCACCTGTACAAACTGCGAATCATATTAGGCGGAATATTATATATTTTTACCCAAATTGTTTCTTTGAAACATGACGTTTCAATAAATGTTCTAATAAAAATAATATCATGCAGATTAACTTAATGTTTTGGCTCACTTTGTGATTTTTGAAAGTGTCCCAACTTATACGGTAAATTTTTTTTCGGCAAAAAAAGCTGTCTTCATTAAAATGGCTATAACTTTTGACTTGATCACGATGTCGAATAACTATCTATGAAAAAGTTGTAGCCGATGACCATACCTTTATATTGATTTATTTAAATTAACAATTTTTCCATCCGTTTCAAAACCACTGACCAAAAACAAAACCCGTCCCAACCTATACGACATTCCCCTACTAAAAATATTTTCTATCATATTTTCACAGTTGAATAAAAATGTTTAAATTGGCTTATCTTCTAAGCTACAACTGGTAAATAACCATTCTTGCATTCTTGTAGGTAATTTCAAGAGCTTTAAAATTAGTTCCCGACATTTTTCTCTTGAAGTAACTAAGTATTAAAAGATATTTGCAAAAAACTGATAATTCCGACCTATGACATTGAATAGCTTTTTATGCAGAAACGTTGCACACCTATTTTTCATGCATAAATAAAGACTATTCCAGTTAAAAAATTTACTTCGAACAACGGCTAATTTTGTGTCCTTCTCCCTTGTACTAAAGGTCTTTTTGGGCCTTAGTGCGCGATATTATTGCGGAAAAGCCTATATGGAGTCACTATAAACAATAAACTAGCCACACTTTTTTTTCAATTTATTATGAAATAAATATAAAAAAAATGGGATTGAATCTCGTCACATTTAAGATTACCTAAGACCTTTCAAAATTATGAATTTTTTTTTGCCACGAATCATATTCCAAAATGTTCCAGTTAATGCGCCATCCAAATTTGAGCTTAAAACAAGCACTGATCTAGCCGTGACGCTTAATTTAGTTGATTTTTTGAAAAAATCCCATGTTTGATCCATTTTTTTGAGGTTATGCCGAAATAATTTTCTGATTTTTATTTGTTTTCCTAAAAGGCTGATGAATGAGCTGTACAAAGCCCTTTATAAGAAGTCTCTTAGTCTACTCCTTTCAAAAGTTCTACGATTTATTCACAAATTTCAGCAAAACCTTTCTTTGTGAGGCGTATACCAAAGGTTTGGTGGCCTCGCACTGTCTCAAATGCTGAGCTACATCAAAAATGCAAACCGAGGGCTATAGCAAACGAGGTCACGCTGCGCAATGGATTGGTCATACCCTCCGGAAACCGCACAGCAAAGCCTGTCGCCAGGCTCTTGAGTGGAATCTACAAGGCAGTAGAGGACGTGATAGGCCAAAAACCAACTGAAAAAGGTCGCTGGATAAGGAAATTCAAGAATCGGGAAAGTTGTGGCAAGAGATAAAAGTCATAGCAAGGGATCGTGATGAATGGAGACGTTTCTTATTGGTCCTATGCTCCTCCTAAGAGTTTAAATGTACATTCTAATTTATTTTTTTTTAGTAAAAAATAATATATAAGCATTCACCGGTTTTATTTCTTAGGGTTTTTTGTCACTTTTCGATATTTTAAGGGTATCAAAATCCGAACCCTTCTAATAGCCCTGGATTGACTCAGTACTTGCAAAAGTCAAAATTATTTTACTATCTTAAAATTACATAATTTCCTGGCGTTATTGCACATGTACAGTTTCATTAAGGATTACACTTCTCTACAAGAAATAACATAAAAAAAGTTACAAAGTTCAAAGATTATTTAAAAAATTTTTGGAGTGCTAAAAAAAGTTTTTATAATTTAAGTATTGAACTTGATTTTATTTTACCTAAATGGTAGGTACTTTAAAAACATTTAAATTCGGCACTATTTAAGCCATACGAATGGACGATTTAACCGATTAAAAACAACCATGTAGTATACCATACGGTTAAACTAATAGCATTTTCTTTTCTAAAAAAATGTTACTTGTTTGAAGTGTAACATTTTTTTAGTTTTACACTCTACCCTGATAAAATGTTACATTTTTTTAAATAAGAATAGAACAAAAAATTCTATACAAATCACAAAATAAATTTTCTCTCACAATTGTGACATTTGTTTTTATTTAATTTAATAAATTTTAATTTATTCGAATGCTTGTAAATAAAAAACCAAATAAAAACTATCAATATCTGTTTCTATTTCTGAAAAATCAAAATTCAAAATTCTCGCCCCGTCGATTGAAAAAAGTGTAAAAATGTTACACTTTGCCTGCTCAGAGGGCAACAATTTTTAGAAAATTTTAGAAAAGAACATAATATTTTGACAGCCTTCGCAAGGGGCAGAAAAAGTGTAACATTTTTTTGAGAAAAGAAAACGACATAAGACGATTATAAAAGATATTTAAGAAAAGTTTACTCAATGCCCAGGGCGGCAAAATGAGTGATTGAAATAGATATTGTTCTATAACCCCAAAGAACTATAAGCTCAAGAACTCTTATCAAATGCAAAACAGACTATAGGGGGTGGAAAAATGGACTCTAGGGGGCGGCAAAATAAGTTATTGAAATAGATATTGTTCTATAAGACCAAAGGACTATAAGCTTAAGAACTCTTATCACGGGAATTAGCGAGTGATGGTCGGCCCATGGTGATGCGGTTCGTGTTCTTTATGAACATTTACCCAACATATGCAAAGCTCTTGAAGCCATTGAAAATGATTCCAAGGAAAAAGGTGAAGTCCGATGTGAAGCTCAAGATATAAGAAATAAATTAGAAACATTCGAAACATCATTTCTTTTGTGTATATGGAATTTTGTATTAAAAAAAATTAACGCCGTTAGCACGATCTTGCAAGATGTCAAAACAAACCTGGGGAAAAAGGTTGAACTGTACGATGGCCTAATCAGTATAATTCAAGCTACTCGTGCATAATTTGATCTTTACGCAAAAAAGCTCTGTAAATATCTGTTATTAAGAAATACAAAACGGTTTCTTCAAGAAAAAGAACGTATGCATTGCAGTTTGGTGAAACAAGAGATGAGGAAACTAGTGGCAGAGTTAATTTCAGAATTTCTACATACAATATTATTTTAGATCAGTTGATCTGTGATTTAAAAATAAGATCTGTGTCATATGTGAAGGCTCCGGAAAAATTTTGCGGTCTAATTGATACGACAACCTTGGGAAACAATGAACTACGCGAAAAAGCTGAAATATTACAAAAAAGTTTTCCTGAAGATCTAGAAAAATCATTAAGCGACGAACTTCTCCAGTTCAAGTCTTATTGTGCTGAAAAAGTTTTAATACAAAATTTGCCTCAGGATTTGCTTCAAATTCTTCGGCGAAATGATCTCTTCACATTATTCCCAAATGTTGACATTGCGTGTACAATGTAAGTATGTACACCAATTTCCAATTCCACTGCTGAAAGGTCTTTATCTGTTCTAAAGCGAGTCAAAAATTACTTAAGATCAACAATTGGGGAAAGTAGATTGAGTGCACTTGGGTATTTCCATGTACATGTGAACAAGGTTTTGAAAAATTTCTCGTTTCTTTTCAACCTTCAACTATATCCAAACTAATGTTTAATTGAAGAAACATTGCCATTTAGTGCAAAATTAAGATTTGACATTTCAATTCGTTATTATAGCGTTTTTTAGTTAATTTCTGCACATCAGAAGATGTAAAAACGGGCATAAAAAAAAAACGGTACTTCTGCGAGGAAAGTTATGAATCTGGTGGTGACAGTAATAGTTGTGATGATAATATACAATCTGTGTTAAAACCATAAACAATTGCAATCGCGATATAATAGACTTAGTTAAACAATTATTAAATTTTGATTTAGTTTTGGTTCCTGTGCATAAAAACCTGAAGTAGTTCTTTATTATTCTTGCATTTTGACCTAATTTTAATTTTTATACCTATGAACTAGAAAAAGCCGCCTGTATTGGTCTAAAAATCGATAGTAACGCGAGTAGTAAATTTTTTGTAACGCGAGCTACTACATAATTTTTGCATTACACTGTGGAACAAAATTTGGTCGAAAAAATTTAACTCGGATCTGACGCTGCGGGGTGAAAATATATGTAAAAAAAGACCATTTGGCCCATTTTGTTCAAGTTGGCTCTAGTTTTCGAGAAAAGGCCGTTTGAATTTTGGACCTTGAACTATGTGGTTTTTTTCGATATATCTCTTAAGCAAATTAAGTTTTATTGCATCTGATGATGGGGTTTTGTTTGTCTCGTCTATATCTACAACTTTTACCAACAAATTGGTCCTTTAAAATGCATTTCCGGCAAGTTAGAGCACAAAATTCTCAAAAAAGTGATATTTTTCGCCTTTTATGACATTCGGCTCAATAGTACTCACCCGAGTGGTGGATTTATGCCTTTTAACCTATAGCTGAGATCCATATAAACACTTTGGTATAATATATGTGGCATATGGGCAAAAATTTCTCAAGTGAGCCATCTAAGAAATTAAACGTAAAAAAGGCTTTAACAAAATGATGTTTTCTGACAACTAGTAAAGATTTTGCAAAAATGTTTTTTTTAGAGATATTTAGCATAGGTCGGGGAATAAAATGGTGTTTTTGATTTGAAAAAAAATGTTTCATTTATTATTGAAAATCCTTATTTCAAATAGGTATATAAAAATAAAGCAACTTCTTCGCCTCTGAGAAAACTATACAAAATATGTAGGCACTCTCCACTTGTCAAGAAACTATATTTCAGAAAAATATGGGGGTAATCGATATTGGTTCAAAAGTTATTAACAATATGGTGATGTCGTACTGTTTGGTAAAAAAGAAAGCCAGAACATTGAGTATTCATTAATCGTAGCAACATTTTTTATATGCAGCAGGATCAGTATATCTTAGAACCGAATAACATAAAAATTGGTGTAGTGCTTGTGCCAAAAAATATCGGAAAACATTCAATATATCTCAAAAGTATCGACAAACATCGGTATGTATATCGGTAAAAGTCCAAAAGTATCGAAAACATCCAAAATATCGGTAAAAGTCCAAAAGCATCGAGACACATCCAAAATATCGAGAAACATAAAAAATATCGATAAAAACCAAAAGTATCGAGAAACATCCAAAATATCGGTAAAAGTCTAAAAGTATCGAAAAACATCCAAAATATCGATAAAAGTCCAAAAGTATCGAAAAACATCCAAAATATCGATAAAAGTCCAGAAGTATCGAGAAACATCCAAAATATCGATAAAAGTCCAAAAGTATCGAAAAACATCCAACAAATCGATAAAAGTCCAGAAGTATCGAGAAACATCCAAAATATCGATGAAAGTCTGGAAGTATCGAGAAACATCCAAAATATCGGTAAAAGTCCAAAAGTATCGAAAAACATCCAAAATATCGGTGCAGAACGTCGACAGGGCGCAACGAAACAGAATTCGTGCAAGCAAGAGAAAACAACAACAACAAAATTTCTCTCACTCCACTGTCTCATTCACTTTCTTAACAACACAGCATAACACTGTGGGTGCTGTTGTTGTTGTAATTATATGGGAAACTTTGATCCTGTTTTTAAATGCCTTAATGGCAACTTATAAGGATAATTGGATTCGTGGATTCTACACCACAGTACCTATCATATAAAAAAAAAAATATCTAAAATCGGTTAAATGGTTAGCTCGCAAAAGGGGCGCAAAAAAAACTGTTCACGTATTTATATATAGATAAATCATTAAAGTGTTAATGTAACTTAATGTAACCTATTTATATGTTTTTATTGTAAGTTTCTTTTACAATTAAAAATATCTGAAGGGGAATGGGTGGCGAAAAAATAAGTGCCTAGGGCGGCAAATTACATCCGCCACTGCTGATATTGATTGTGTATCAAAACATAAAATCTTATAGCACTAATGTGTAAATTCAATAAAAATTCAAAAATTAAACAGACAAGCTTTAGGTCTTAGACATTCCAGAAGGTAAAAATTTATTAAAACTGTAACCATCCCTAAAATAACTTAGTTTTTAAGCTAAAATTTCATGTTTTTTAATTGCCTTGAAATTTATTTTAAAGGTAATTGATTATATTTACGCTTATACATTTGGTCACGTACTTTAGAAAAGTTTGCCTCTTAAATATGATATTTTAGTATTTTAAGAAACTTTAAACCATAAGGTATTTATGCCGAAAAGTAAGTTCACGGATAAAAAGCATGATTTAGTGTAAGGGAATAAAATCCGCACTTGGTCGAAAATCGCATTAGTGGTAGTTTTTAAAGGTTCCTCTTAATCGAACAATAATTGTAGAAACTTAGATATATTTATTTAATAAATTTAATTTCTGGATCAAAACGAGTCGGTAGTGCAAATATGCTATTCGATTAACCACAGAATGACAATTCCTCACTACTTTTACTTTTAAATTAACAATAATTTTTTAAACATTACACATTTTTATAGATGCTCTTTTTGATTTATTGTGTGTAATAAACATTGTTTACAAAATTTGCCTGCAAATTAACAGCGGCATTACAATCACACCAATATTCATCATTATATGTACAACGTTGAATAAACGAAGGACAACGAGATACGACAGCAAAGCGATGCAGAAAAAGTAGAGCTGGGCCCGCGGGCATTTGCTCTTCGACGTCGGGCTCGGGCCTTGAAATCTATTTTTGTGCGGGCTACGTGTGGGCCTAACAACAAAAGCCCAAAGCTTAGAGGCCCGTAAAGGCCAGTAATTCACGGGAAGGTTGAGAAGCATAAAATGTGAAAAAATTCTGTTTTTACATACAAATATGAAAAATATGTAAAATAATGCATAAATGTGGGGCTAAAATTCGACCAAAAAACTCAAATAAGCACTTCATGTATAATGTTTGTTTTTTCCTCATTTGAAAATTATTGATTTAGCTTTATTAATATGTTAAACTTTTTTTAAATTATAAAAAAAGGTGTGGATATGTAATAATATAGTTGTATCGGGCCGGGCTCGGGCCTCGACAAAAAATATTCTTGCGGGCCCACGCTTTTTTTCAAGTGCTTGTTTCTTGTTCGTGCCGGGCCGGGCCTCAAAAGTTAGGCCCGTGCCCAGCTCTCATAAAAAGAGAACAACAAAAAATTAGAACTTTTGCGTGTGCTTAATTTTGCTTTTGCTGTGATTGTCAACAAGTCTATGCAATAGGTTAAATATAGGATGCTGGTAAGTTCTGTGGGATGTAGTTTGTTCAGAGCGCATACCAACGGAACTCAGAATGGATGAAGCGCGAAGGACAGGCACGAGAGTCTTAAGGTTTCTGATTACCGCTCATTCATTTGACAACAGTAAGAGATCATTAGAATAATCTGAAGCAAGGGTGTCAACATTTTACGTGATAAAAACAACAACAATTAAATACAGAATTAAAACAAAAAAAAAAAAAAAAAACTTAAGAAAAAGAACCAGCAAGGATTTTCGCATTCACAGTTAGGGTAGAAGGGGGAGGTTTCGACACGTGGGAGGCTTCATCAGTGCCAAATATTGCGATTTCTATTCGCACTTACTTCCGCGTGTAAACCAAAAAGTCTTACTCCTAATGGTACGCAGCTATCATAAAAATTTCTCTGCGCAATTCGGCAAGGGTGCGTAGTTAGTCGTGATTTTGTATTTTTATAGCAAGTTGATGTAATATTTGCTTGTTGCTTTTTGTGTGATACTCGGTTAATATAATATAAAATTTCCGTTTTTTTTTTAACAGATACTTAAATATATTATTACTGTAATATTACATTTAAGGTTTGCAAAATAAATAAAAGTTAACTGCGAAATTTTGCAAATTTGGAAATAAGTGGATAAGGGAGGATTCGTCAAGTGTAAATGGGAGGATTCGACAACTGAAATTTATACATATGATTCAATTATTTTCCATGAATCTGATTTTTCACAAGATATGGAGTTCGGTACTAATGCCGAGGTACAAATGGATATAGAATCAGCCTTAATCATGTCTCGAACTCGTTCAAAGCTCTGACCTTCCTGATCCGAATGATTTGCTGGATATGGCCCCGATTGAAGACGACATCCCTAATTTTCGTTCTCCCATTGTATCACGGGAAGCAATTCGTCTTTTACCATCTACATTCAAAAGGTTGAAGGTTTCAAAAAATAAAGGGACTGAAGAATTTATATGACTGACGAAGCCTCCCCAAAAGTGGGAGGTTTCGTCATTTATTTTAACTATGGTTTTTTGGTCACAGTTCCGAAAATAGCGAACATATAGAATTTTTTGTAATTTACAAAAGAAGCACACATATTCGTGCATACTCTGTGTGTATTCAAAATAACATGCACAATTGCATATGGAAGATATAAGGACTTCCTTGTTAGGGTGTAGAAACCTCCCCCTTCTCCCATACTTGTTTGTGTTTTTTTTCGCAAATCTAACTTTAAGTATGTAGTTGTTGTCTTCGATAAAAAAGCCAGTCTTGCTTGTATTAAAAAAAAGCAACAGAAACAGTTTATGCGCATTTTGTTTCTTGTGCATTTGTTTTGAAAAATATTAAGGGCATTCCTTAAAACGTGTAAACTCGTTAACGTTCGTTAATTTTACGAGCATGCTTTCGGGAATGCACCTTTCTGCAAAAGTGTAAGTTGGGGCCAAGTCGGCTGTTTGGCAATTTGAGAGGATTACCTTTTTTACTATTTTTTGTTAGGTTATTATTTTCCGTAAACTAAAGCTACACAAGCTGACAAAAAAATAAAATGATAAAAATATATATACAGTGAGCGTCAAAATAAAGTAAACACTTTGCTTTCAAATTTTCAAAATCTAATTGCAACAAAGCAATCCACTTTAAATAAAAAGTAATAATGCATAACTCGGTAGTCATTTATGGACAGTTGATCTAAACATAAAGATAAAACAAAACCAAAACACAGCCAGAAATAATTCACCAAAATTAAAAAATGACCAAACAGATATTAATATAATTGCAAAAACTAGCTTTATATTCAGTCTTCTAGGAATAGAACCGACCAGATTTTTCGTCATATCAGTATAGATTTTGCTCTATTATCCTCTAAACACCTGTTTTAGATTCTTCTTGATAGAAATGGTCCTTTCTCTGATTTTCCTGTAAGCATTTTTCTACAAATGTTCACTAGGGTTACGATCTTGGGACTGAGGGGGTAACTAAGGGTCTTAAGAGTGTGGTATTGTAACCATTACTTGTTAATTTTGAACTTTTGCTTTATATTGTTGTCCTGTTGGAAGATACTGTTACTTGATGCTTCGAATAAAGCTTCAAGTGCAATTAAAATCTCGGAAAAAAAATGCACATACATCATGTATACCAATTAGTGACATAACCGTCTGGAGAAAACCCTATAAAAACGGCTAACATAGAAGGTCAATACTCAATATGTAATTCATATCATAACTGATCCTCTCTATCATGTTTAAGAGTGTTAATAACACATCAGTGAACAAAATATTTTCCCAAAAAGATGGAGCCTCACTTCTGTAATTTTTATTGACATCTATTCGCTTCTTATTTGTTTATTTTTTAACTGATTTACATATTGAGTATTGATCTTCCATGTTAGCCGTTTTTATAGACTTCACTCCAGACGGTTATGGTGTACATGATGTAAGTATGTGCATTTTTTTTCCGAGATTTTAATTGCACTTGAAGCTCTATTCGGATCATTAAGTATCAGTATCTTCCAACAGGACAACAATTTAAAGCAAAAGTTCAAAATTAACAAGGAATGGTTACAATACCACACTGCTAAGACCCTTGGTTACCCCCTCAGTCCCAAGATCGTAACCCTAGTGAAAATTTGTAGAAAAATATTGATAGGAAAATCAGAGAAAGGACCATTTCTATCAAGAAGAATCTAAAACAGGTGTTTAGAGAATAATAGACCGAAATCTCCACTGATAATACGAAAAATCTGGTCGGATCTATTCCTAGAAGACTGAATGTGGTATTTAAGACTAAAGGAAAAGAAACTAAAAATTAATTTGTAATATAAAGCTAGTTTTTGCGATTATATTAATATCTGTTTACTTTTTTTTGACGCTTAAAATCTGGTCATTTTTTAATTTTGGTGAATTATTTCTGGTTGTGTTTTGGTTTTGTTTAGATCAACTCTCCATAAATGACTACTCAGTTAAGCATTATTACTTTTTATTTACAGTGGATTGCTTTGTTGCAATTAGATTTTGAAAATTTGAAAGCAAAGTGTTTACTTTATTTTGACGCTCACTGTACATAATACCCTTTTTGTTAGGAATATCCGGTTTATTCTAATTTTTTGGCAAAATTTTCACATACACTACTTTTATTTTGATCACACAAAAACCAGCTCAACTGCGAATTTTTCAAATAAAAATTGGAACAAGCACGTAAAAACTGAAAGTAGTGGGTCATCTTATTATGCTTTCATAGCGCTACAAATTGGTAAAAAAAAATATCGAAAATTCAAATAATCAGTTATATATGACAAAAACAAGTTAACCGGTAGTATCACTACTATTTTTTTGAGCACAACTGTACATATAAAAACTGTACACAACTTTTTAAATTGGGTTATCTTAAAAATAGAAAAATAAATTTTCCTTGTCCCGCATTGGACGATTAAAAAATGGTCAGCCTACCCTAATCCCATTTTTGCTATTCCAATACTACTGCAAAAACTAACTGCAATTTTCTAAAAATGCAAAAACAAATCACTAAATTAGGTCATTTCATCTTGTCTGCAGTTAAGCATAACAGTTCTCTCGAATTCCCGTAAAAGCTTTTTAGTATATGGACTCAGGCCGGAGTGTACAATATATAATATCGACCTCATACAAAAAAAATTGGGTTTTCACCGACCATTTTGACATTTTGATTTTTAAGGATTTTTGGTCTCTAAATAAGTACCTATTTAGTTTTTGTGTAGTGCACATTTCATTCATAGAGATCATTTATCTGAAATGTTTTTTTTCCCGATTAATTCCACACAATTTCTCAGTTTTTACCTCTCTAAGATGACAAGGACACATCTTTCTTTTAGAGAAAACTTTTTTTGAGAAACTTTTAGTTAATTATATGAGCTTTTTAAGAGTGCATTTGGTTTATAGGGTCAAAAAGGATTTCACAAAGTTCTGAACCTTTAAATTTGATATTTTAATTTTTTTCCTATTTTTTTGACTTTGGCGGCCATTTTAGTACGAAAAGAGTCCCATTGGCATATCCTTTTATATGTTTTTTTTTTATATTCTCGCTAAATTTCCTGCAATTTGGTAGTACACTTGTAATACCAAATTTTTAATTTAAGGTCGGAAAAAATACTTTTCTATGTAACATTCGGGTTGCTTGCATGCGTTTCGCTGCATATGGAGGCTTCAAGCGGATTGTTCTTGAAAAGTATTTTTTTCTGCCCTGAATTAAAAAACTTAGTATGACCAATAACTACCAAATTAAAGGAAATTTAACGAGAATTTAAAAAAAAAAAATTATAAAAGGATATGCTAATGGGACTTTTTTCGTACTAAAATTTCCGCCAAAGTCAAAATAGGGGAAAAAAATTAAAATATCAATTTTAAAGGTCCAGAACTTTGTGAAATCCATGTGGACCTTATAAACAAAATACACTCTTTGCGAAATCCTTCTGAAGTCTATAAACTAAGTAAATACACTCTTAAAAAGCCCATACAGTTAACTAAAAGTTTCTAAAAAAAGTTTTCTCTAAAACGCTAAAACTTTTTTTCTAAAACAAGTCAGAAAATCAGTTTTAACCGTATAACTCCTCAAAGGTAAATTTTAAATCCCCCTCAGGTGGAAGTTTTTGTAAGTCTAGCCTCCTATATCACCTCCCAGATGCTACGTAACCTAATGCAATACAAATTTATGGCAAATAAAATTTTAAAAAATGGAAAAATAATTTTATATTACTTTTCCATTCTTTTTTCTTCAAAAATATATAAAATATGACATAGAAACAAAATAATTTTTTTAAATTTTTTTTCTTGTGCAAATTTGCAGTTGATTTTGACTTTTATTTAATTTTTTCTAAAAAAAAAAATTTTTTTTTAGACTAATAAACCAACCAAAAAGCTATGTGAATATGATTCATCGGAAATTTGATTTCCTTATATGGTGCGTTTAAATATAGATATTGGATCTTGAGATATTTGTCAGACTTGGGGGTTTTGCATTAGATTTTATTTTTCACTAAACTTAGTGCTAGTGAAAAAATATTCACTATCAAGGAATTTATTTAGTGTTAGTGCAAAATCCTTCACTATCAAAAAATTCATTAAGTGGTAATGAAAAAGATTTTCATTATCACTAAATTTAGTTAAAAGTTTTAAATAATATTTCCACTAAATTTAGTGATAGTGAAAATTCATTCACTATCAAAAAATTGATTAAGTGGTAATGGCAAATTTTCCATTATCACTAAATCTAATGAAAGTGAAAATTTGTTCCATTGAATTTAATGAAACTTTAATGAAAATTTTCAATAAATGTTGCAATAAATTTAATGAAACATTTTCACTTTCATTAAATTTAATGAAACTTTAATGGAAATTTTCATTAATGTTTCATTAAATCCAATGGAACAAATTTTCACTATCACTAAATTTAATGAAACTTTAATGAAAATTTTCATTAATGTTTCATTAAATTCAATGAATATATGGGCACGGCCACCGTTGGGAACGTTACGTTCGCACGCACATTTTTGCCCATATCTCTTTGAAAAATAATCAAACATCATGATATCTTAAATGCATGTAATAAAGCTCCCTAAGGCCAATACTTTGTAGGAACAAAGTTTTTGTCTATCGCTCATGGCTTAGAAGTTATAAGAGTTTAAGTGCCGTTGGGAACGTTATTTTTTTTTTCAACAATTTTTGAGGTCAGTGCACATTTTCTAAAAAGTCTGCGAATCTAGTAATGTATTTTTCCGAACATCTTTTATAATATCAAGATAAAGGATCAAAGCTAAGATTGGAATGGTAATTTTGGTGAAAAAAATGTTATTGGTGGACTTACAGACATTAAAGCAACGTTGGTTTCGTCACGCAAAAGCGTTGGGAACGTTACGCATACGAATTTCTATAAATAAAGCGTAGGCAAATACAGCCAAACAGTCCAAACATCCATAAAGATGAAAATATGTGAATATTTCATTCCTTGGAAGGTTTCCATTTACACTACATTACAAATTTTTTGTTCCAAGACCTAGATACATATTTTTTTTGAAATTACGATTTCTCCCAAAAGGATAAAGCTATCTACATGAAACTTGGTACAGATAATACTGAGAGCCATTTTCTGAACAGGATTAAAATTGAGCGTGATCGGTTAATGTCCACGCCTACCTCCCATATATGCTAGTTAAAACGTTGTATGGGAAGTAGGCGTGGAGATTAACCGATCACGTCCAATTTTAGTCTCAGGCAGCTTAGTAGTATTGTCGTTATCTGTACCAAATTTCATGCATCTAGCTAAATTCTTTTGGCCACCAGTCTGGGTTCAACAAAAAAAATGAAATCGAAAATAAATTTTTTTCTGTTTTTTTCAGATTTTTATGTTGAGCCCTGACATGTGGCCGAACGGATTAAGCTAGATGCATGAAATTTGGTACATGTAACAAGAATATTACTAGGTTGTTTCGGAAGCTTCAAAAGCCTGTAAAGAACGAAATATTTGTGATATCCTATGCACTTGGATAGATCTCAAAATAGCAATTAACGTGATTTATGTCCATAACTTCATCTTCAATCCAACAGTTCTTATTAATTGATTAAAATTATTGTAACGAATTTCTATCCCTTTCAACACAGCGTGGATTCAGAAGAAATTTTAGTGCAAAAATATAACTTATGATTTTTGATTAAAAAATGTTGGGAACGTTACACATATTTAGTGGCTATGTTCACCATGGTAGACACTTTATTTAAGTAATTTTAAAATGGATTCAGAAATTAGACTGAAAATACTCGAAAAAGGTGATTGCATTTTAATATTTTACCCACTAACTTCCGCTACAAGAAACTTCTTAAAATATTTCGTTGGGAACGTCACGTTTTTTATTGCGGTAGAATTCATCGCCAACAAATATGCATAAGCAACTGGTTTTCCTTCAAAATATCAATGTTAATCCTTAATTTCAAATATTTTCTTTCTGCGGATATCAAAATTGCATTGATACAATAAAAATAAAGCAAATTTTTACCTTCTTTTCGGGACTTGTTTTTTTGGCATTTTTTTTTCTTTTCACAAGCAAGAGTAAGTTTTTATGAAAAAAGCACCCCTTAAATCAACTTATATACTTGAAAATAGTATTTTTGGACAGCATTAGATGTAAACTTATGAAATATGGGCAAATGAGTGGGAGATTTAAAGAAAAAAAAAAAGTTGTATAGCTTCGTCTTACGTGGCCGTGCCCATATGTTCACTTTCAATAACTTCAGTGATTTTTTTATTGGAAATTTCAATTCAATTAAGACAAAATGTGCCGTGCTAGGTCAAAATATTTTCATATCTTTAAATTTTTCCTTCGAGATCTTTTACGAAGCGATTGCGTGAACATTAATCCTACTATTACTTAAAAAAGCTTACGAAAGCTGTTTTAAGCATTTAGTTGACAAAGCGCAGAAATTATTTGGGCCTGAAGAACTTCAAAAACTAAAAGTCGTGCTTGCATTTGACTTTAATGAATCTCCTTCAAACTGATACTATTCCCACTCATTCTAACCCTTTCAACAAATTTAATTTAATCAGTCTGTTCGTTTATTCGAAGATTTTGCAAGTTTTTACCCGAAAAGCTCTCATTCATGTACGTTTTATGCTTAAACGAGAGCTTTTCGGCTAAAAACTTGCAAAACCTCGGAGTAAACGAACAGCTTGGATTTTAATGAAAAATTCTATTAAAGGTTTCATTAAAAGCTTCATTAAATTTAGTGGTAGTAAAATTTTGTTTCATTGAATTTAATGAAACTTTAATGAAAATTTTCTTTAGAAGTTTCATTAGAAGCTTCATTAAATTTAGTGATAGAAAAATTTTGTTTCATTGAATTTAATGAAACTTTAATGAAAATTTTCTTTAGAAGTTTCATTAGAAGCTTCATTAAATTTAGTGATAGAAAAATTTTGTTTCATTGAATTTAATGAAACTTTAATGAAAATTTCCACTAATGTTTCATTAAATTCAATGAAACAAATTTTCATTATCACTAAATTTAGTGCAATTTTTATTGGATATTTTCATTAAATTTTAATGATAGTGAAAAACTTTCCACTATCATTTAATGAATTGTTAGATAGTGAAAAATTTTTCATTACCATCAAATGAATATTTTCATAGTGAAAAAATTTCCACTATCACTAAATTTAATGGAAAAAATTTCCACTATCTCTAATTAGATTTAGTGGTAGTGGAAAAAGTTTCACTATCAAAGTATTCATTAAATATTAGTGAAAAGCTTAATGAACTAAAAAATTTAGTGCATTACCCCCAAGTCTGATATTTGTAATTAAATGAAACCATCTTTTCTTTGGCCCAAAAACCGATAATGACCGATATCTCGAAAACGATGTGAAAGAAGAAAAAATTAATGATTTTCGGAATTAGCACCCTGTTTTACAAAGTTTTCAAGATTCATTTGTCATTTGGGGGTCAAAAAATTTTTTTTTTTTTTTTTCCTTAAAAATCATTTCAGATAAGGTGAAAACCCAAATTTTTTCATGATACATGATGTAAACCACTTGTAAACGATCAAGAAATTTGTTCATGGAATCCGATTTGGCTGAAAATTGGCATAAGTAATAGTAGCATAGAAAATATCAAATCAATATCAAAAATGACATATTTTGGGAAACTCAATTTAAAATTTTTTTTTCAGTGTAAGCAATGTAAAAAAATGTTTGCTAGTTTTTATTTGAAAGCATGTTTCAAGACAAATCATTTGACACCATAAAATTGGGAATTGGATAAATGCAACTAAAGTTATAGCTTCTCAAAAAAAAACTAATTTAAGAATTTCCTATATCTCCGCCATTTTTTTAAATTTTGAAAAAATATTTGGTAGTAATTTTTCTCACAATGCTACTATTGCTCATGCCAATTTTTAGCCAAATCGGGTGCCATCAAAAAAGGTGACCTCGCCTCCTCTGCTCTTCGGCAGCCATCTTGAAATATTTTTGATTCAATTTATCTCTTTTCCTATTGGTCGCACAGAAAAAAATTGGCTAAAGTCAACGGTTGCTCCCAGAACCAAATTTGGTTTAAACCAGGGGTTGAAATAAGAAAAAGTTATTACTGCAGAATTTTTTTTGTTTTTATTTGCAATTTTTAGCAAAATTTATGTCTTATTCAAGTGATTAATATTAAATATTAATATTAAATAACAGATATCATGGCAATGGTTCAATTGAAAATTTATAGCGAAATTTTCTTCGATTGCATTTATAAAAATATGTTTAAAGTAGAGTTGCCGAGTACTTATTGTGGTTGCTACATTTTAGCCCAAATTGGTGAGGTTAGACAACTAAAACAACGGTTATAAGCGAAATAAAATGAGTATTTAGTTTCAACGATTAACGCAAAACAAAGTAATATGAATTTGGGTGAAAATTATTATTGCAATTTTTTACAATATTCTGAAGTTATTACTGCAAATTTGAAGTTATTACTGCAGAAATAGGGTATTACAACAGCTAATTTCAATGCCTGGTTTAAACCAAACTTTTCTTGTTAAAGTTATAATTCTTACAAGGAATGTGTAATCAAAAAATGTCGCTCAAACCTAGTTTTGGAGATATGGTCATCGGAAAATCGGGATATAGCTTTTTTAAAAACCAATATAAGTTCTGAATCCCTTGATGGATTTTAAAAATATTGATGTCATATGAAAGATATTTAATTGGAAAAGTTTTAAATCCAAGTTATGGTTTTCAAGATATGGTGATTTTGTGATAATTTCGACCAGTTTTTTTTTAAAATATACCTTATTAACCTATAGCTTTAGAACCAAAATATGGAAGCCATATCTATTTTCCTTCATTAAATATGCCCTTTGTAGCTGAATTGCCAGTTTTTTTATAGAAAAACAAAAATTTAGCTAAAGAAATTTTCATGAAATTTAGCAGATATCACAACAACAACACCAGCACTAACAAAAACAGCGCTAACAAAAATAAAACAGCACCACCACAAACAACAACGTCTCAGAGGGACCATCCTATTGGGAGGCCAGGAATCGCAGCCTTGGTGACAATATCTGGACTGGCGTTTGAGCCGTTAAAATAACAACAACGACACCACCAATAACAAATACAATGACACCACTAACAGCAACAACACTAACAACACCAACAAAAACATTACAAACAGCATCAACAACACCACTATTAACAACAACACCACTATCAACAACAATACAGCCAACAGCAACCCTAACAAAACAAAAAGAACAACATCAACAACAACACTAACAAAACGACAACACTACTAACAACAACTCTAGCAAAACAACAATAACATCAACAACACCACTATCAACAACAACAAAATTTAAATTTTTATTCAAAAACGTGAGGCTTATTACTAATTTTTATTACAAAAGAAAACAATTTTTCCCCTGCGGCGCTTTTTTGACACATTTTTGCAAATTATTCAGGCAGGTTATATAACTGATTAAAACAATAAGGTCTTAACCCTCTAACGGTGAACCACTCAATTTATTTTAACCCTTTAACGACTAAAGGCAAGTATGTTTGCCAGAACCCCATTTGCTTGAATGAAAGTTTTATTAACCCCCATTACGTCGATTTTGTCGTATTTTTATTTTGAAATTCTTTCACGTATTTAGACCTGGTCGTTAAAGAGTTAAAGATCCAGTAACTTGCGCCCACACAAAAACGGTTGAGGGTCTGTGGCACCATGTCAAAAACGATTTACATATATTTAAATAAGAAACGATTTTACGAAGGATATATTGCAAAATTCATGTTCCTAAAAAAGTGAAAAGCAGAGGGGATTGAACCAATGGAGGAATTTTTTAAATATGAGGGAGAATTGCATAAAGCCTTTTCCTACGAAGCAGAGAACGATGATGATGATAATGTTGTAGATGAAGACATCTTATAAAATAAAATAAAAATTTAAATTCTTCCTTTTTTTTAAAAAAAAACTTAAAAAATATAAGAAATCAGGTTCAAATGTCATAGCTAATGAAAGAAAATAGATTGGCCTTTCATATTTTGTTACTAAAGTTATGGATTGATGAGAAATTTTTTGGGAAAAAATAGTGTTTTTTAATAAAAAACTGGTCAAAATTATCTTAAAATCGCCATATATCGAAACCGAAAACTTGGATTTAAGACTTTTGTACGCCAATTTGGTAGCTAGTTAAAATACCTTTTATATGACACCAAAATTTTTAAAATCCATCAAGAGACTCAGAACTTATACCTGTTTTCATAAAAGCTATATCCCGATCTTCCGATTGCTATGTCTCCGGAACCAGGTCCGAGCGATACTTTTTGTTTTTGTTGTTGAAATTAATTCTCAAAGCCATATTTTGGGAAAAAAAAATTTGGCTTTGAAAGCAACGCTTGACTTGTTCCAAAAATTTTAAATAAAAATTACGGGCAATAACATTTTACGTATTTTTGACCTGGGACTCGGTATCCATAAGTTGATATTCCGAGCGGTAGAGGCCGCCATAGTTACCTAAAATCGGTTTTTTTTTCCATTTTGACCCACTGGGAGTTAATTTTTCAAAATGTTGGTACTACAAAATTTTAGCGCTTGTAAAAACAAGCAAAATAGTTTTTAAATAAAATGATTATCTCAATTGATTCTCGAGTTATTACAAGTTAAAAATAAAATGCGTGTACAAAATATATTGTTTGTTTTTTATCTGAACATTGATCACATAATACTTAATTACTCAAGAACCAATTGAGATAATCACTTCATTTAAACACTGTTTTACTTGCTTTTGCAAGCGCTACAAATTATGTAACCACAACTTTTTGAAAAATCAACACCCAGTGGGTGCAAATAGAAAAAACTGATTTTTTTTAACTTTGGCGGCCTCTACCGCTTAAAATATCAACTTATGAATATCGCGTCCCAGACCAAAAAAACGTAGAACTTTATTGCCCGTAATTTTTTCTGTCTGACCAACAGGAAACGAGATAAATTGAATCAAACATATTACAAGATGGCGCCTAATACGTTAAGCGTTTTTTAGTGGTCCTAAAAACATTAAGCAAAAAAAATTGCAGTGCGCAATTTTTTCTAGGTCATCGTACAATTTGACTGTACTATTTTATTTACAAACATTAAATTGAATTCAACTTTATTAAATTAAATAAAAAGAAATGCCACAATTGTGAGAGAAAATTCATTTTGTGATTTGTGTGGAATTTTTTGTACTATTCTTATTTAAAAAAAGGTAACATTTTATCAGCGCAGAGTGCAAAACTAAAAAATGTTACAAACAGATAACATTTTTTTTAGAAAAGAAAATGCTATAACTTTTGTTTCCTCTGTTATCGTCAAAATAAGCGAAATTTGAATTTTTTCAATATCAACATTTTTTTTTTTTTGTAATTTTGACATGAAAATACAAATAATCTCGCTCAGTTGAATTTTTTCGTTCTATTATTGCAAAGAGTTGTGATATTGAAATGTTTTCTGTTCTAAATAGTCGCTTCTACGTAGAAGCATGCTCTAAACTGACTCCCTAAGTTTTTAGCATTTTGCTAACAAAAGTCGGCTTTTATGAGGCACTATGACTGCGCCATATCCTTCAGTTTTACGATCACTCATGATTTTTATCACATATGAGTTCGTAAATACTTTGTTCTGCAAACTAAGTTGTAGACTTCAGTTAATTGAAATTTGCACCCTCCCTCTCCAGCTAATAGGTGATTCACAAAAAAATACTTACAAACAATAATATAAGACAATGACAAAATTTTTTGTTCAATTAAACGGTTATATGAATTTATCTTTACCTTTCGCTAAGTTTGGGATTTTTTTGTTTTTTGTTTCGACGATTGAAACTATTCGTTAAGGAATTTGACGATTGCTTAGACGATGAATAGTTTTGCACCGATGTTTTAAGAACTGCTATGGGGGTTGCAGTTGCTCCTCCTGTTCCCGTTCCTGCTACCGTCGATGTTGAACCACAGACTGCTTCGGAGGCTGCAGTCGTTGAACTATTGCCGTTGCTTACCGATCGCGTACAATATGTGGGAGCACTGAGCTGTCGATTAAATTCCGTTTTTCGACAACTGCTATCTGCAAAATTATACTTGTTTAATTGACCATTACTTGACAAGGAACTCTTATGGGACAGTGTGCTGGCGTTTTGAGCGTGCAACTTGTTGCACGAATTGGTGCTAATGCTAAAAGCTTCCGCCTTTCTGACTAGATTACAATTCTTGTTAATTTTAGCTCGCGTATGATTTTTATCAAGTGTCGAGCTACCACTGACAGCAGGACGATATGTCTTTATAGACCCGTTGGCCAACAACTGCTGCTGATATCTGGACTGAAGGCTGGCTATCTGCGCAACACCACCGGTTGCCACAGCTAGAGAAGTTGGCTGCTGCTGCTGGTTCTGTGAGTTTTTCTTCTCGTCCAAATAAAGATTCAGATATTTATCACCCGGATGCAATGAATTATCTGAGACTGCATTCGATTTAGTTATTATTTGATTTTTCTTTTTGACATTCCGCGCTTTTAACGACAAATTGCGAAACTTTTTTGACTGCTCCCTAATTTTATTCGTATTAAGAAATGACGGACTATTTGCGATACACTTAAATATATAACTTTTGTTCACTAATTGTTGCTTATCACAACAGTCGTTCAATTGATCTTTGCCTTCGAAATCGCTTTTTAAATTGGGAAAGTGCTGTTGTGACTGCTGTTTTGCGTATATATTACAATCACTGTAATGGCTCTTAAGTAACGAGCTCGAATTCGTCGTATCGTCCAAGTGACTACAGCGCGTTATCGGATCGGAATTACTTAAGTTGTACGAGACAATCTTCTTAAATTCCTTGTATGCGTATATATTACCATCGACACCACTAGCGCACTGCTGATTGTAGTAGTCGGCAAGTGCTGAGGGAACTCCGCCACTGCTGCCGGTTCCACAGCTGTTCGGACTGCTGTTCGTTTGGTGGTGTACGAAGTTCGCATTTGTAAAATCTAAACGATTGCGATTGCTACCATTCGCAGACAAGTGGTGCTGCTGTTGGTGGCCGCTATAATAGCTGTCGTATGAGTTTTGCTTAGCAACTCGAAGGCTCTCGGCGGCGGTGTAGTCACTATGCAGAGATCGTTGATCATCGCCACCAGCCGAACTCGCGCCACAGCCTACGCTATGGTAATCCGGCGACGCTGAGAAATCACGTTCCCGATCACGTTCGCAAAGCAAGGATTCAGTATCGGGATCAAGACGGTCGCGAGTACCGCGCTGAGCAGTCGCTGCTAACACTAATCCCGCAGAACACTTGAGTGACTCACAACTGCACGATATGGACTTTTGTAAGATTCTGAAATTGGCGCTAACCGACGACTGATTACGTGATGATGCCGGTGCAGCTGCCGATGCTGCGGTACGTGTTGGCGATGGATTAGGGGACACGCGTCGAGTATTCGAGTTCTTATTGCTTATTGTATTCCCGCTAACGTTGTGAGCACTTGTAAGGTTGATCAATGACTGACGCAGCAAGTGATTAGTCGAATTTTGTTGCTGGAAGTGTTGTGACTGGTGATCGTTGTTTAAATTTTCTCCGCTGGCACTGAAAAATACAAAAAAGAGAAAACGAGAATTGCGCATAAAACAACTTTGTAATAATTACTCTGGCGAGTAGCTCTAGTTAGAAACGTACTGTACATCCAGCGACAACGTTCGTTACATTCATACGTATGTATGTACGTACGAATAAAAAGATGAATGCTCAAATATTTAATATAGTACATACAATAAACATATAAATATTCAATAAAAATATATATACGAGTAGATGATACATATGTGCAACAACAACAACAACAAATATAAAACATTTCTGTACAATTACCAGATTATTTATCACAATGCGGAATCTATTGATGACGACACTGAACAAAATCATTAAGAAACAAAAAGTTTAGTAGTAAACAAGCATATAAAAATTATACAATAAACAAATAAAAAAAAGAAAAAAAAATTTAAATTTACATAGGAGCTAAGTAAGTATATTATACATAAGATACATGTATGAATGTATGGAGCATAGTATTTTCTTATACAGTCACTTGTACGTATGTACACATGTTCGAGTATACTTCCGCAACATATGAATCGTTCATTTCAAAACAATATTAGTCCACATTTTTTTAAAACGCTATTCTACACAGGCTTGGCATACTCCGAGGTCACTGTACGTATGACCACCATAAAAATTACATTTGATAAACAACGTCTTGGCCTTTGCTTAAAGTTGCAATTTATTAAGCAAAATATCCCAGTAAATTAATTGCAAGTTTGGCATTTAAATGCCTATCTAGGAGCTACAGGAATTACATACCATTTATGTATGTAATTAAATAAACTGAAATGAATATTCTTTTTTATTGCAATGTAATCAAATTAAATTAGGTTAACAATAGCAAATTCTTTAGAAGTAAAATAAAATACTTAAAAGGAAAATATTGCTGCGGACTTAAAACTAAGCACAGTTGTTTATTTGACAATAGTTACGGTGACCATTTATTTGAAACTGAAATACAAAAACAAAAAAAAAAAATTAATACAAATTGTATTTATTTTTTATCGTATTTCAATGCATATGTACATTAATGTGAGCCAAATTTTCCCACGACCAACCTACTGGAAACGTAATCTACAAAATATTTTTCAAATAAACCATAAGTCTAAGATCAATATCAAGCTTCCGCTTTTAACGAGAAGTTTTTTGTACCATGACACACATATATCATTGGTTTTATCAGCTTACTGAATCCATTTTTATCATGAACGATTTTTAATATTCAGGCCGAGTTTTGAACAGGTTTTCTTGAAAAGTGGTCGAAAATTCTGAAAAATTTTGTTCAAATAAGACATTCTGATCAAAAAACTAGAGCCAGCAATTTTTTTAATTGAAATCGCTTTATTTCGGTGTTTAAAAACCAAGTCAAAAATCTTCCTCGAGATCACTGCTGCGTAAAAAGTTGTTCAGGCTCAAAGGTCACGAGGATATTTGCAAAAAAAACTTTTAATGCGGAAGTGATATGGATGATGAATTTGGACATATGTTATAAAACACCAAATAAAGATTCCAATCAAAGAATTGCTGTCTCTAAATTTATTATCATTTTTCAAAAAAAAACCTTCAAAATTCAAAAATCACAAAAAGTTTTCAAACTTGCAATTTTTCAATTATAATTAATTTAGTGAAATAAATATAATTATAATTACAACAAAAATAGTCTGATGAGCCTTTGTGGCGAAAGACGAAACATACTTATGTCACTATAGCCGTGTTTTTAATCCGTTCCTCGATTTGTCATAATTATGTGTTAGAAAATACATTGATAGATTTATATGTAAATCGATCTTTGCAAATATATGACTAAAAGTTCAATTAAAAAAATCAGTTTTAACAAATATATAAAAAATTAACAAAATGTAAAACATTGCGGCCGAAAAATTCATTTGCACTCCACGCAAAACTTTTATTTGTTTGGAAAGAGGTGAGATTTAATGAGATGAAATGGGATTTCAATGGCATTGAATATCGTTGCTGGTTTATTTAAGAATACAAAACACAAAACAAAAAGTCTTATTTGAAAATTTCAATTGATGCCAGCTTTTTGTGTGTTAGCCTCACTGTGCAACGGTACAAAATTATCAAAATTCAAGCTGTTTTCGAGAATTAGACATGTCAATTGGCCTACAAGGTCGTGCGATTTGACACCACTCGATTATTTCCTGTAGGGCTACGTGAAGCCAGTGGTTTATGCTGATAAACCAGCAACAATTAACGTCTTCGAGGCCAGCATTGTTCGTGTTATTCGTGACATACGGGCAGCAGTGCTCGAAAAAGTGGCCCAAAACTAGACGTCCAAAATGCGTTTTGTCAAGATCAGCCGCGGTGCCCATATGCCCGAAATCATTTTCAAATGCAAATGAGATGTATTGATTTTTCGATAAAAAAGAAAATTTTTGATTACAATTAAAAAGACACCCTTTACTACAACTCCGTCCAACGTAACATTTTTCTTTGATTCTAAACCACCTTCCTCGTATATAATGCAAAAATATGTGTGCATATTTTCTTCACTCATCTTATGTGAAAAAACATTGTTGATAAATAAAAGTCGCACTTTATTTATTTTATTTTATTGAGTTTGTATCTGATAATAAAACCTGATCAAAAAATGCTAACGACAACCGCCAAAACTACGAGCATAATAATTTCAAATAGTTGTTTTTTTGTGCTTCTGCGTCTATTGACCCCACGTTCGTTTTAACCCTTAAGCGCTGATATGATTTCAACAGGCTCTCGCTATGAAAAATTGACAATGGCCTCGAAAAATGTTGTAGGCGATAACAACTGAATCAATGATTGTTAAACCTCACTTTTTTTCATGAAGAAAAAAAATTGTTTAGTTACTATAAAATTATTTAAAATATGAAAATACCGATTATAACAGAACCTTAGCACTGTGGGAAATTTTGCCCTGTTTGTTGGCCAAAAGTCGAATTTTAAGCACTTAAAAAATAAAGTTTTGGGTATGCTATTCAAATGTGAAAACTTGCGAGAAAAATCCCCATAGCTACAAAAGTGTCAAAGTTTCTACTTCCGAAAAAATACAAATTTTGTTGTTCTCGCTCAAAAAATTCTAAAATTTTGTTGGTTGTGCTCCCGTATTTTACTGAATTGATTAGAACGCATTTAATACCCTGAATATTCGCTATTATTGTTAATGAATTTTTTGACTTCCGCGCATAGACGATGCCAATTGTTGATGCCTTTTTCTATTTTCCGGGCAATAAACTATATCCACTTCCGCCAACTTCCAAATTGACAGACCAATGGGTATCTCTTATAATTTCGTAACAAATGCTCCCATACCAAAAAAAATCCATCGAAACACGTGGAGCACATCATTATGTACATTAGCTTAACGCTACCTTGTCAAGTCATCCCTTACAATTGCAAGCGAAATACGCCCATTGTGTCATCATGAACCCTTCGACGAAGATTAGTAAGCGCAAATCTACCCGGCAGGATTGCTCGCAAAGTTTCTCTGATTAGAACTGCAAGTTTGAAGAAGAGGTTAGACTTTGCAGTACTTCATATAACCTATTGCGGACCACAGTTAGAAAAAAATGGCGCAGCATTCTCCGTAGTGATGAAACAAGGATTACCTTGTTTGGTAACGATGTGGTGAGAAACGTTCGTCACCCAATAGGCAAAGAACTTCACTCCAGGTTCACCCAAAAAACTGTAAAGCACGGAAGTGGCAGCTTAATGGTGGGTGGCTTTTCTTAAGTGGCAAGGTGTAGGTCCGATACATCGAACTGATGGCGTAATGGATAGATTCGTGTACAAGGACTTATTGGAAATGGTAATGCTGCCGCTTTTGTGGAACCTTCAGGAAGATAATGATCCTAAGCAATCAACTCGGTTTTTCAAAGAATGGTCGTAAGAACATAATATAGACGTCCTTGAGTGGATAAGTCAATCCCCAAATCTTAATTCTGTTGAGAACCTTTGGGAAGAAAGTAAAAGTACAATTTCAAAGAAATTTTATGGGAAAATATTCAAAAAGTTTGATATAACATTCCTGAAGAACTTGTCGGAAGTTGGTATCGTCTATACCCGGAAAATTGAAAAATTTATCAACAAAAATGGCGTATATTCATGGTATTAAATTCGTTTTAGTCAATTCAGTAAAATACGGGACCATAATTAATAAAACTTCAATAATTATAACCAAGTTTGTTAGACAACCTATCATTCTGTCCAACCAAAATTGTATATATATTATGAATTAACCAAATGTTAATTTATTTTTGAAAGCTTGAAAAGCCTTTCATTATTTGTTTTGACGCTAAGATATGTCTATTTTGACAACTAACTTATTTTTTGAGGAAAATTAAAGAAATATGTATATGAAAGCAAACTTGTTTTTCAAAAAAATATGCTCACACCTATTATTTTATCCAGCTGTGTACTTTTCTATACCTGGCACGCCTTCTCTCTGCGTTACAAACGGAAGGACAAAGTGAATATATCCTGGGTGAAAGGTATAAAAAATGTGAAGTAAAACAGCTGAAATTTTTTTTTCTCCGATTTCGCTCAAATTTGGCAATTTGGTGTGCAAGAACAATAATCCGGGAGGATTTGGTTCTAGTACCATTTGTTGTTTAAATACAGTGTGTTGAAGTTGACGTTCTTAGTAATTTTCACGAAAGGGGTTTTTTTTTTCTAAAATTTATAGCTTTATACACCAAAGTTTGTAAATTAATATGTTTAAGTAACAGATCCCATTCATTTTTAAGTGATCTTTTTATAAAAAATATTACTTGGTGAAAAAAATTTTTTTAATTTTCCAAAAATTTCTCACGTGTTTCTTGGACAATTCTAAACATTTTATGCCTAGTACACTTTTTTCGTAAGATGCTTTCCTCTTGAGTAAACAAAGAGTTTTTCCTGCAGCGGGCGTTCAAAAGCCAAAAAAAATTCACAAGTATTTTTAAGTTTAAAAAATTTTTGTGAAAAACATTTTGTTCTCCAAGTAATTCTTTTTAAAAAAAGAACACTTTAAAATGAATGGGACCAGTTACTTAGATATATTAATTAACAAACTTTGGTGTAAGCTATAAACTTTTTTTAAAAAAACACCTCTTTCATGAAAATGACTAAAAACGTCAACTTCAACACACTGTATTTAAACAACAAATTTTACTAGAACCAAATCCTCCCGGAGTATTCTTCTTGCACACCGGATCTACCATTTTGCCAAATTTGGAGTCAAAAAAATGTTCAGCTGGTAGGCTTGGCGTGTTTTGCTTCATATACATATTTCGGCGTTTTGAAAGATCCGGAGGGGAGGTCAAAAACAGTATCAAACCGAGATTTTGCATGAAATGGATATGGTTTTTATTTTATAATGAACTCCAAAATACTCGAAATGAATTGTACAACATCTCATATTTTTTACCACGAGTCAAAAAGAAAAGTATTTGTGAAATTTTATCCCACAGTAAAACTGCATTTTGGATAAGAGAAGTGGTCCCAACGTCATGAGAAAATTACACAGTGAAAATTTTTGCGTAACATATTAAGCCATTATATCCTGTTTTTGGGGTCTGTTTGACCCCATTTACTAAAAACTGGGTTTTATTGGTTAAAATGTTCTACAAAAATATTTAAAAAAAGTTTCATTATGGGTTACCGAAAAAAGTGTAATAAAAAATGCAATGTGATAGGGGTTCATTCATTTTGACCATTTTATGGCTTTTGTGATGAATGTTTTTGTGGTAAACATTGTCTCCATATTCCCCTGTTTCAGGTGTAATTTGTGTATCTTTTCAAGAAGAGGGTAAAAATTATCCACCCATATGAGAGGGATGTAGAGGGTTAAAGTTTGCTACAAAAATATTCCTCGCAATATCCAACAAAAGTTTGCTCGTTACATAATGCCTCTCAGATGTAAGGATCATATAGTTTAATATATCGATTTAACACAAGAACCCGTTAAAAGGGGGAAACTTTGACCCCTCTCCCCTAAAAAATTCAGTCGCAAACTTTCAAAACGCCAAAATACGTAAATTTTGTTGATTCCTTTTTCCAAAATCCATTGTCAGAACCTTGTTATTTTGGAAAAAACCTAAAATTATTGTACAGCGTAATTATAATTAAAAGAGCTAATTATAGTAGTCAACGGATATAAGAAAGTCTCTTATAAGAAAAACACGGTTATAGGAAACAATTTCTAAAGCACCATGCATATTTCCATATAGCTACATGGTAAATAAACCTGATATAAGAAAAACGCATATTAGAAAAGTACTGTTATAAGAAACATATCGTCGCTTGAATTTTTATTTGCCATAAACGCCTATTCGTTTCGTGCCTGTACGGCAAATAAGAATTCAAACGACGATATTTTGACGGAAAATTGTATTCGTTACATAGAAAATTAAAAATGTATAAGAAAGTATTGTCTTAAGCTAATTTTTTGTCAATTTAGGGAAAAATATTATTCTTTTGGGGAAGATTACAATTTATGTACATCGATTTACATTTTGCCAATGTCAAACAATTTTGTTTAAAATATCTGTGGCAACAAACCAGAGTAGCTTAAGTCGACATAAGTGAAAATTGAGTTTTCATGCTATACCTAATTATTCAGGTTTTCAAAAGGCTTATTTCTGTTCAAGTTTTTCAAAAAAATATCGTGTTCAAGCAAAGTTATGATGCTTTATTTTATAGCTAAAGTTTTTTCAAATAGTGATACATTTGCCAAAACATCTAAAGTCAAGTAAGTTTCTGGTCAATTGTTTCACTGTTCTATAATTATTTTAACAAAAAAACTTAAACCTACATAAGCGAAAAATATTTCAATAAAAAAGCATCAAAAACATCTTATCTACAGTGATTCTTCATTTCACTTTTAGCAGATAGTCTTATGTATAGTTACAATCGTTACAAACTACGTTTAAGCTTCAACAGAAGCGCTAAATTTTACTTAAGGCGCTATTTTTATCAAAACAAATTATCACAGAAAATCTTAAGCATAAAACAATAAAAATACAGGATTTGCGATTTTTTTTTTTTAAAATTCGCCTTTCCTCGTCTTACTCAATCTATTAACTACCTCTAAAATTAAAGTAATTCCAATAAAACGGAACTGAAATAACACAGTCCAGCGATGAAAAAAAGTATAAGATCAGAGTATATGATTTTTATAGATTTTTGCTCGTTGAATCCGAATATGACCTCCGATTTGCTCCATCACGTAATTTTCGGATTCAGCGATCAAAAATCTATAAAAATCACTGTTTATTTATACTTTTTTAACTTTTTCAAAAATTAACTGTGTAATTTTTCACAAAATAGTCAATATCTCAAAACGTCAATTTTCGACATAAGCTACTACTGATGCATATAAGAAAATGTCTCTCTTATATGTGTGTTACTGATGTAAGAAAATAATTTTCACAACAGAATTTATTGAATTGTGGCGAATTAACATTATTAATTTTATTTTAACATATTTTTAAATATACAGGTTTGCTCCAGAATCCATGCGATTTTAATTTCTTTTCGTTTCGGAAGCTTTTTAATGAAAACGGTAAGTCGTTCGCTAAAAAGTATTTCGATCTTTTTTTTTTTGTTAGAAAACTTTTGCTCTACAAAAAATAATTATAGTTGTAAGTAAAAAAGTATCCGTTTAGGAAATATTTGAAAAAAAACTTATTTTCAAACTTTTATGGTTTTTTAAGAATATATCCTCAACGGTAGTTTTTTCGTATACAATAACCCATATTACTTTCATCAGAAAGCTTTCGAAATTAAAAGCAATTGAAATCGCATAAATTCCGGAACAGGTCTGATAACTTCTTGATGTGAAACCAATTAAAAATACGTGCAGAAAACCCACATGTTACATACACATGTGGAATTTCTGCACTCACAGAAATTTTTTACATTTAAAAATCAAGGCAGGTAATGACTTTTTTATTATGAAAATTTTTCTTATCAAGAAGAACCTCTTGAAATCGTAAAAATGTCAAAAACCAAGTCTTACAATCTTCGATTCAAATTTAAGCTCGAATTGCGAACATGATAAGGATATTTTGTGTAATTTCATTTATGAATATTTTTGGCTCGATTTTAGTAAATTTATTTCTCTCCGTGGTCCTTTGGAATTTTGGATCGTTGTGTTAGAGAATGATGTTGCATACAATGTGTTAAAGTCAATAACATCCTCATTACTCTGGCCTTTCAGGAGTTCTTGATTCGGATTAAAAAGGAGTCTTGGTCTACCAAAACTCAAGACCAAATTTGATTCTGCTCATGACTAGGGAACGTTTATTCGTAATAACATGTCAAGTTGGCTTTCAAAAAATCACGCTTTAGTTAAGATTAACAAGATAAGTAAAGTTAAGTTAATATTGCATTTATTTTTGCATGAAAAAACCTGACATAATCACGCATGTTCTGAAATCCGATTCACTTTGGATTTCAATAATTAACAACAAATCCGATTTATGTTTCGGTAAATCGAATAGGAATGATTAGTAAATTTTATTTGTTGAAATACAAATTCAATTCCATTTTATTTGTCGCAATGCAGAGCTCTTGAAGATTGCATTCATTTCGATTCCGAAGTGAATCGGATTTCAGAACATGCCTGAATGACAATTTTTCGATGCCTTACGCACTCACATATGCCCATAGTGGCTGTGGAAAAGACGCTTCAGATTTGGCGCAAAAGTTGTTTTAATGTGTGACAGACCTTTGCAACAATTAAATAAAGACACTAATAAAGGATCAAGAAAGGTTATACAAACTATTAACTTAAGTTAATTTAAAGATGTAATTCATTTTCAGCTATCCATTTAAGGCTGTTGTTTCCCAAGGGGAAAATTTCAAGCGCTTCTTAAGAAAGCACTTTCAAAGCTTATATAGTGACAATATACGAGCATAAAGAAACAAAAGCCTGTTTAATATAAATACCATTTATGTTACATTCTTTGTAAGGCTGCAGAAGGCATTACAATATCAAATTCTGTTTGGAGAGACATTTTTGGTTTTTTTTTTTTACCAAAAGAGAAAATGCGAAAAAAATAAGGTTTCATAATTATAAGACACTTTTATAATTTTCTTTCAAGCCACGCCAAAAATGCGGTGATTGTGTTTTTACAAAAACGAAAAATGCCTAATAAAAGTACAAAGAATGAGCTGCAAAATATATATATTTTATATATATTTCGCAAAGCATTGAGAATGAGCCGTGGCTTTAAGTTAAAATACAGACAGTTTCAACTACTGACAACCGTTTCATAATTGAGTAGCCGAGTTGCAAAACCAAGAATATCCATTTTTCAAAAAAAATTCAGATATATCCGTATAGCTCACTTACAGTCTTTAAAAATCAAGTTTGAACGGATGAAGCTGTGCCAAAAGCTGATAAAAACCAGGTTGTAGAGGTGCAAAACAATCTATAAACATTACTGTTGGGTCTTATCAAACGTTCAAGTGCCTTACCAGATTTAACGAATAAACGGTATGGTAAATAGTAATATAGCTTAAAAAAATGTCAAAAAATTATGTTTTTTGGTTTTAGGTTAGAATATCTCAAAAACTATACACGATAGAGCAATTCTGAGGTTGGATTCGAGTTCAGCATCACAAAACACATCGAAAATGATTATTTTGATTCTTGTTTGTTGTAGTTAAAAATTTTTTTCTTGCTATATGGAGGAAATGGCCCCACTAGAAAAGGGGCTCAGGGTGGTTTTTAAAAAATTTTAACTTTTTGAAATACCACCCGCGATTTTTTTCAGAGATAATGTTGGGAGACCCTTCTAGTATCAAAATCCGCGAACCGCGAAATCGAACGTCCAGCCGTTATTTTTTTTCGACATTTTAGTTTTTTTAACAATTTTTGAGTATGTCTCGGTGTTTATATAGGGTAAGGGAGGGAAATATAGACTACGTGGGTAATATGGACCACACGGTTATTTCCCACTGCATACATAGGATTTACCATTATTCATGTTCAAACTTAAAGCTAATACCTAAAGCTTATAATAGGGTGATTTTAGCTTTCGGTGAAGTCGCATGTTTCTGTAAAGTTGATTTTTCTAAAAAAAAGATCAGTGATAATTTTTTTCTAGTTAGTATATTTCATTATTTCACTTTAAAGACATCGCATTTTTAAATAAATGGTTAATTATATAAAGTCAGTGAGTACCATTTATAATTTATTAGCACAAATAAGTTCATTAACCAAAAGAGTTTTTGATAAAAAAAACCATTTATTTCACCAACACGTGCTGTGGGTAATATGGACCACCAAAGAAAAAAGCCTCAAAAACAAATGTATTTATCATCTTTTTCAGATGGGGAATCTAGTTGCAGTTTTCATGACGAGTCTCATGGTCATTATAAGTAATTCGTTAACTACAAAGGAAAAAAATGATAAAAAATGCATATAATGTAACACTCTTTACTCAGAAGATCGACGTGGCGAATTTTGGGTTGAATGTGTAATCTGACGTTCTTGGAGTCAGTTAATATGGTATGACAGTTAATAGCCCTAGTTTTTTTCTTAAAAACTCAATCAAACTGATACCGATATCTTTTTTTTTGTCGGAGATATCTTTACCTAAAAAGTTGAAAAAGTGCAAGAACACGATTTTTGGCTATATTTGAGGTTATATACCGCACGGACGAAATTCGTCTGCTCTTTTTTACTAACCGACACATTCAAAACCATTCTTTATCTTCAAAATGAGCTAACAAGTGGTCTCTTGTAATTGTTTTCTAAAAAGTTATGACTATTTTAAGACGACATGTTGCAGCAATATAAGGTACACTCGTACACTATATTTTAGTGACAACCCTATGAGTTTGCACTTCATAATGTAATTTTTAAATGGTCATAACTTTGTAGAAAAATATTGCAGATGAACATTTGATAGCTCAATTGAAAGCCAAAATAAAGTACCAAATGCTTCAGGTAATAAAAATTCACAGAAAAATTTTGTGTGTCCTGCATGTAACATCCAATATAGCTAAAAATCGTGTTTTTGCACTTTTTCAACTTTTTAGGTAAAGATATCTCCGACAAAAAAAAAAGATATCGTTATCGGTTTGACTGAGTTTTGAAGAAAAAAACTAGGGCTATTAACTGTCATACCAGATTTTACAGCATAATATTACCTTATTTTGTTATATAATTTCAAAAATTGGAAAAAATGGTGTTCTTTAAACATTTATGTAAGGATATCTCAAAGTCCAGACGTAATAGAGCAATTCTAAGACCGGGTTCGGATTAAGCATCAAAAATGACATCTGGAATGACTATTGCTGTTTCCAGTTTTTGTTTGTGTTTTTCTTAAATACGAAAAAACCGATTTTTTTAAGAATGGATGATGCGGAAACGATACCTTTCATATATATATATATGTATATATATATACATATATATATATTACACATATATACATAAACAAGTATATATATGTACGTACATACATATATATGTGTACATAATATGTATATAAACACCGAGACATACTCAAAAATCGTTAAAAAAACTAAAATGTCGAAAAAAAAGGCTGGACGTTCGATTTCGTGGTTCGCGGATTTTGATACTAGAAGGGTCCCCCAACATTATACCTCAAAAAAATCGCGGGTGGTATTTCAAAAAGTTAAAATTTTTTAAAACCACCGTGTAGATGATATAAACTCATATTTTTGAGACACGGAACTAAATATCATGTACATAGAGGACAATATAAGAGTGTAGTGTGTTTCCTATAAAATGACGTTGATCATCAATGCGCAGAACGCTTCTAATCTTTGAATAAATGAGATGCCTTCGAGTTTTGTCAATCTGGCGACAGGATACATTTTTTATTTATTTTATTAGTACAAGGCAAAGGTAACATTGGGCGTTCACAGTGCGTATTTCCCTTCACATCAACATACTCCTCGCCCTTAGCTTTTTTTTTTTTGTTTTTCCAATGTTTTTCTTCCACGACGATTCGTCATTCTTTCTTTTTTTTGTTAACTGGTCCGGAAATTTCAATAATATGTTCAGTTTCCTATTCCGTTTCAATATATTGGATTGCATTGCAATTCTCAACAATGATGGGCTCTGAGCTGGGACAATAATTTCTACAGTTTCCTGTTCCGTTCCAATATTCTGGCTGTTATTAAAATATTCTATACCAATGGGCTCTGGGCTGGGACAGTACTCTGACCCACTATCACTTAAATCCGTATCTTCCGTTCGGTAACTTATCACTTGGACTTTCAGTTAAGATTTTGCTTTCCTGAGGAATAACCACTTAAATAGTACTTATTATGTATTATGTATACGGTGACCAACCGTACTGTGTTATAAAGAACAGTTCTGTATTTGAGGCCTCTGTTCTGCATTATTTATTAAACATAGAAATGTTCTGTATTTTAGAAGGTTTTCTGTATTTGTTCTGTATTTCGCAAAACTATTTTGTAAAGCGATTTCCACCAAAAATCAGATAATAAAAAAGTAGCAAATTCGAAATATTGTTGTCTACGTGTATATAAATATTGCACACAAACACTAACTTGAAATAAAAAAGAGGTGTCGGTAACAGTGCTTTTTCTAATAATAATTTGCTCTAATGATCTCAAATCTACATTAGTGTAGGCTAAATTGATCGGGTGGAAAAGATATGATCAAGCGTTTAACGGAAAAGTAATCTGCTGAAAATTCTAAGCAAATTTGGCCAGTAAAACATTGGTCAAAAATCAATATCGATCCCCCGATTTTTGACGTCAAAATTGTTCTACGACATTTTTATATTAAAAAGATACCTTCTTTAGAAAACACTATTGTATGTATCATCTAAAAAAAATTTAATATTAATGTTTAATAACAAATGTCAAAAATCGTTATCCATATCACGTCCGCATAAAAAGTAATTTTTTGCAAATGACCTTTGAGCCTGAACAACTTTTTACGCGACAGTGATCTCGATGAAGATTTTTGACTTGAATTTAAAACACCAAAATAAAGCGATTTTTTTTAAGAAGCTAGTTTTTAGTTTAAAAATTCGTACAAAAAACTTCTCGTTAAAAGTGGGAGCTTGACATTGACCTTACCCCCATGGTTTGTTTGAAAATTTTCTGTAGATTACGATTCCGGTAGACTGTTGGTCGTGGGAAAATTTGACTCACACTAATGTATACAAGTACATAGAAATACGATAAAAAATAAACACAAGTTGTTTTTAAGTAAGTAGTTAAAATGTTTTCCGTTTTTCTTTGGTGTTCTGTATTTTAGTTTCAAATAAATGGTCACCGTAATTATGCAGTATTTACATCAATAATATTTATTTTGACGTTATCAGCCATGCTTATTTTCATTTTGTAAATTATCCAAGTATACGGATTAAATTTGTTTTACTTACATGTTTTTATAAACTGATTTTGATTTTGAAATCCTACAAAATTTTCACATTCGTGTTTCTGGTCTTCAGATAAATGAATATTATACACTTTCGTGTTATAAACTTTGCATTTTGTAGTAAAACCACTGCAGATATCGCTTTCATACTTTTGGCATAACTTTTTTGTACCATTTTGTACAAGAAAACGACATTAGTGCAAAACTGCAAAATTTGCACTTTCGTTAATCTGGCCTAAGAGTGACGATATGTACAAAATCTCATCCATGTACGTCAAATAGTTTCAGAGATATGATGATTTAATTTTTGGGCTCACGGTGCATCTCTCTGTGGTCCATATACAAGAGCGTACGCAGGATTTTATCTAGGGGGGGGGGGGGGGAGAAGATCAAACTCAAATTTTGTGAAACTTCTTAGTTTTTTTTTTTTTTTTTGAGAAATTTTAATGTAATAGCTAGTAAGAACAAAGTTCTTTATATAACATCATATTGGTAGCATATTTGTGCACTAAAATATTAAATAAAAGTTCAAAATAACTTATGAAGGTAGATAACTTTCTATTTTTTATTCTGCATAAATTAAAATTTGCTTAGGTATGTTATCTTTTAAATACATATCACACTACATTAAAAATATTTAATTTGTGTGTATAACATTTTGCAAACCATATTTTCTAAACTAATTTGAGATCGCTGACCATTTTGATTTTTTATCGAAAGAATAAACAGGTACTATAAACTGGGTCGGTTTGTATGAAGAAAAAAAATTGTATAATGCATAAAATGCTTAGAAACGTACAGAGTTTTGGAAATTTTTTCTTTTTCTTTGACCAATTTTTGAAAAATTGAAAAAGGTCTCAATTAAGAAAATACTTTTATACTTTGAACGATTCTAAGCATTTTAAGCCTTATACACTTTTTTCGTAAGAGCCTTCCTTTTGAGTAAACGAACGTTTTTCCGACCACGTACTTATTTGAAAAACATAAAAAAAACGACTTTTGGAACCGAATATCATCTATACTACACAAAAAATTTTAAATTTTTTAACGCAGCATTTTTTGCAAGACATAATCTTTAGTTTTTAAGCAACTTCGGGTACCTATCCCTTCTGAGAAGAAAAAAAAGTTATGAGCAAGAAACAGTTTTTTGTACCTGTTTATATTTTCGATAAAAAAACAAATAGTCTTACTTCAGTGAAACCTTAATAACTTTTTAAAATATTGTATAATCCGATTTTACTATCAAATTGTTTGCAATTAAATATACTATTAATCAAAGGTACAAAAAAGTGTATTTGTATAAGCTATTGTCCAAAAAACCGTGTTTTATTTGGCTTTAATATGAAAAGTTTTAAAAACTACTATAAAAATGAACTTTGCGCTGCTATAGCTTAGCCAATTTTGATTAGATCTTAATTATTGCTATATATGTTGGAAGCGTGAATTTTTTCTTTAAAATAGTGTAAAAATAAATTCGCTCAAAATTGGGTTTCTTGAAATATATTCTAAAAAAAAGAAGGTATAACCTCAAAAATCGAAATTTTCGAATATCTCGAGAACAGCCCCTAAGAAAAAAAAAATTAATTCGATTTTCGGGGTTAGTGACCTCAAAAAAGTTTAGAAAATATGGTTTGCAAAATGTTACATTTTGGCGGTTGTCTATTGTTATTATCAGTACCAGTTAACAAAAATAACATAAAATTATGTAACCAAATTGATACAAAAAATAACAAAAAGCTTAACAAAAAATTAAGCGTCTGAGGGTACGCTACAACAACTTTCCACCAATTTTTTGTAAAATTAATAGGGATTGTAGAAATTAATTTTATATGTTAAAATGGAGATAGGACTATAGCTCTTTAAGGTATCGAAAGGTTCAAAATATAAGATTATTTTATAAATCCATTTGCCTAAAAATTTTATAAGAAATTTTTGTGACTCTAAAGCTAGAGCTAGAGGTAGGGAGGGGAAGCAGCCCCTTCAACCCCCCCTTGTGTACGCTCTTGTCCGTATATATTTTTAATCTCATTCTTTGTACTTTTATTTGTCATTTTTAGTTTTTGCAAAACACAAACACCGCATTTTTGGCGTGGGTTGAAAGAAAATTATAAAAGTGTCTTTTATCTAACTATGAAACACACCTTATAAAAAAACCAAAAATTTGTTTAATATACTTACAAAATGTATACTTCTACAGAGTCTCGTAATTAATATCTCTATGCCATAGGCTCCGAGTTCGAATACCAGCACGAGTGGATTGTTTTCTTTTTTGTTTAATTGAATCAGTGGCGCTAGTTCAGAAAAATCTTGGGGGGAAAGCCATATATTTTGGAATCAGTGCACACAGTCCCCCTGCCCATACCAATTGGCGCCACTGAATTGTGTGAACACTTTGCGGCGCCTTACAAATAAGCGCTCAAAGTGCATTTTTTCAGAAGACTACGATACGCATCGCTTGAATCCGAGGACACGCAATGCACCTAATGAAGAAAGAATGGTTATTAAGAGTGGAAGCTCTTATGCCTGAAAAAGAAGCACTTCAGATTGCCCTTTGAAGCACTTTTTTTCTCCTTCGTTTTTTTTTTTTCTTTAAATTACAATTGCTTTTGTTTACGTAAATACCTACATATCGATTAAAAATAATAAACATTTTTATATCAATCTTGTGATCCGAATGTTGACTCAATGTATCGTTATTTGTGTTCGACTCAGATGATGACAGTGATTAAAAATGCATAAATACATACATACATATGACTATGTTCTTAATATATGCAATGCGCTCTTGTTTGGCTAACAGATAGCATTTGAATATCATGTGTTACAACTTCCGAACACGCGTTCTTTAAATGACCCAGCATTTTAAGGTCATCTTAAGAAGTTTTATTTTGATGTTGTTTATTTAAAATTGCGCACAATTAAATTATAAGAATTTAAGCGATAAGCACTGATTTGTCTTTTATTCTGTAATTAAAATTAAAATTATATTTATAAATAAAATAAAAAATAGTTTTCGAGTTTCGTTCATACTACATAGGTAGGGTAAGGGAGGGAAATATGGACCACCAATCTTTATTTTTTAAATAAAACTCAAAAAACATAAGATAAAACAATTAATTTTATGCCATTCATTAAAGGAAACAATTAACCTTTATTCTGATTCACTTTTAGATAAATATCTCATCAGGATAAAGAAAAAAAATTAAAAACCGAAAATACTCAAAATGAAGATAAAAAAAAGTGTAGTGTTATATGGACTATATAGTCTATATTGCCCCACATGTTTATTTGGTACAGAAGTTGCATATAAAAATGTCACTTCCACATCCGGCACATTTTTCATGACTCCAAGAACGTAAGATTACACATTCAACCCAAAATTCGCCACGGCGATCTTCTGAGTAAAGGGTATTACATTAAATGCATTTTTCATCTTTTTTTCCTTTGTAGATAACGAATTACAAATAATGACCATCAGAATCGTCATGAAATCTGCAGCTAGATTCCCCATCTGAAAAAAATGATAAATACATTTGTTTTTGAGGCTTTTTTCTTTGGTGGTCCATATTACTCACAGCACGTGTTGGTGAAATTAAGTGGTTTTTTATTAAAAAGTATTGTGGTTAATGAACTAATTTGTGCTCATAAATAATAAATAGTATTCACTGACTTTATATAATTAACCCTTTATTTAAAAACGCGATGTCTTTAAAGTGAAATAATGAAATATACTCACTGGAAAAAAATTATCACTGATCTTTTTTTTAGAAAAAACAACTTAACAAAAACACCAAACGCTAAAATCGCACTATTATAAGCTTTAGGTATTAGCGTTAAGTTTGAACATGAATAACGGTTAATCCTATGTACGCAGTGGAAAATAACCGTGTGGTCCATATTACCCACGTAGTCCATATTTTCCTCCCTTACCCTAATTATGTTATATGTGTCGTTCATTTTAATAGTGGTGTAAGTTCATTAGTTATAATATGAATTGGCTGGCATTATCTTAGAAATGAATGAAATTGGGTTCTGAATTCACGAAAAGTTTACTTGCTGGCTTAGAATTGGTGACTTAAAGTTGAAAAACCATATCTGTCAAGCAACCGAATTTTACGTGAATAATGTGTATGACATTACTTTTGCCTTCAAAAGGAACTTGCACCACTACTTAAATGAACGACACATTCATACATAAGTATGTATGTAGCTAGCTATGAGAGTGAACTAACCCATAAACCAATGATTGAAATAAAAAGAAATCATTACTGCTGACATTTCTTAATCTGGAAAATTTTTTAACAATCATTTTTTAAAAAGCTAATTCAAGCGTTTAATAAATGGTGTCCCATAATTAACCCAAGATTTGAATTGAATAGAAAACACACACAAACATATATTCTTAAACGTACTTTTTTCTATTGAAACATAAAGTACATAAGATAAGGTTCTGTATGGAATAGCACATCGGGTAGATGATCACCATGCTTTAGCTGGCACATACGCACCCTTTTGTCGAAATTTTCCATGACCAATTTTCATAATTGTGACTGAATTTCGTTGATGCAGCGTTGAATCTCTTATTTCAATACATTTTAACTAACCCTTAGCAGTCAACTGTCAATTTTTTTTTTTTTTTATACTTAAACCAACGCTAAGGGGATAGCCCCTATAACTGAAATGCACCGTATTGATTTGCAGAAAAGGTTAGAGGGATGGGGGAAAGGAGGAGATTATTCCACAACTTGATCGTGAAAGCGAAAAACGAACTATCCCGATAGTGTGATATTCTACTAAAAACCATTGCAACGCAAAAAGGATGGGCCTGATAAGACGCCCGAGTGCTGCTAGAGAAAATACGAACTGACGAACCAGTCTAAAAATTTTTTAGAAATATCGATACTAGGGCTGTTGAAAAAAATTTTTTTTTCGAATTTCTTAGATATACTTTGGCATCACGTTTTACATCATGACTGAATATCCCATGAATTTTTTCAGATTTTTAAATGCATTTTTAAAGGTGGCTCAAAGCAAAAATATATTTTTTTTTTAGCATTAACTATAAAGTGTTGTCAAACAATTTGAAAAATTTGTTTTAGAGTAACTTAAAAACATTCATTTTGTTTGTTTTATAATGAACTTTAAAATCTACGTTGTAATTTTGACAAAAAAAAAAAATTGTACACCTATTAAAAAAGGAAAAACTGCTTTAAAAAGGCGAAATTTAACGGTTTTTCAAAGAAAAAAGTAAATCGTCCTTTAAACGAAATGAACATTTTTTAATTTACAAGATCTCATTCAAAAGAGCTCGTAAAAACCGTCAAGACAAGACATGTTAAGACTTTTTTGGGCCAGCAGGCTCGATGATATAACGTTTGAAACATAGTGATGCAGCCCCGTGTTGGGAAAACGCTTTTTTGCTCAAAAGGGAGGAATCTTACGAAAAAAGTGCACATGGCATAAAATACTTAGAATCGTTCAAGGAATACGTGTAATTTTTTTTTTTTTTTATTTTTATTTATAAAAAAAATTTTTTGTTAACGTCATTTTTAATAAATTTTTTTTTTAAAAAAAAAAGAAAACTATTCACACTTGTTCCTTGGATAATTCTAAGCCTTTTATGCCATGTGCACTTTTTTCGTAAGATGCCTCCCACTTGAGTAAAAAAGCGTTTTGCCTTTTACGGGGCTGCATCACTATGTTTCAAACGTTATATCATCGAGCCTGCTGGCCCAAAAAAGTCTTAACATGTCTTGTCCTGAAGGTTTTTAAGAGCTCTTTCGAATGAGATCTTGCAAATTAAAAAATGTTCATTTCGTTTAAAGCACGATGACTTTTTTCTTTGGAAAACCGTTAAATTTCGCCTTTTAAAGCAGTTTATCGTTTTTTAAGAGGTGTACAATTTTTTTTTTTTTTCAAAATTACAACGTAGGTTTTAAAGTTCATTAAAAAACAAACAAAATGAATGTTTTTAAGTTACTCTAAAACAAATTTTTCAAATTGTTTGAAAACATTTTATAATTAATGCTAAAAAAAATAATAAAAATATATTTTTGCTTTGAGCCACCTTTAAAAATGCATTTAAAAATGTGAAAAAATTCATGGGATATTCTGTCATGATGTAAAACGTGATGCCAAAGTACATCTATAAAATTCGAAAAAAAAAATTTTTTTTAACAGCCCTAATCGATACTCTCACCCAGAAGGTGGACACATTGGTTCCACCTCTCGGTGACGAATGCCATTAAGTCACAAGTAGAGTGAGCTCTGCGGAAGCCATATTGGCGATCATTAAGTAATTCGTTGCACTCCAGATAATTCATAAAGTGAAAGTTTATAACGCTTTCCATAACTTTGGAGAGTGCTGAGCATATTGCAATGGGCCGATAACTATTAGGGTTGGTAGCCTCGCTACCTCGCTTTTTTGGGAACAGGCTGGACATAAGCAACCTTCCAACATGATGGAAATTCACCACAAGTGTGGGAAATACTAAACAGATTCCTTAATAGGCGAGCCAGTGCTCAGGCAACACATGGGCTGATATGCCATCTGGCCCTGACGCTTTGTTAATATTGAGGTTAGAAAGGACCTTTTTACCGCCCTAGTTCGAAAGAAGATCCTTGGCATAGTCGAGGACTTTCTCTCGATGTTGGGAGGAAGTTGATTGCTATCAGGGAGCGTAGCATTTTTAGAAAAAATGCTAGCCAAAAAATTAGCTTTATCAACATGATCAGTGAAGATTTGGTCGTCAAGTCAAGCTCGTTATGATACTTTTCGCGCTGAACCGTGGTATTGCAGGGAATTCTAGCCTCATTACGAAGTATATCAGTATCGGCATTCCTGTTCAAACGCCAATTCTGGAACGCTTCCTCTTTGGACCTGACTGCAACCTTGCAAGTCTCATTAATCCAAGAATGGTCCTTGGATTCAATGCTAACATTTTAAAAAATAAAATAATTTGCTACACCACTAAAGCCGCGACATTTATGTTTCTGTCAGCGAAACACAATTTCCAATTAAAACTGCGATAAAAATTATTTAACAAATCTTAATTTGCTTTATTATAAAGCCATACCGTCCGCTTCAGGGATTTGGGCGAAACAGGGAGTAAACTAGTATATGGAAAAGCAGCGGAAATGGTGTAATGCACTATAGGTCAAAGAGCACATTTCAGATCAGAAATGACCCACCACCTCAGGATTTTACTATGTTTGAGGTCAAATTCATGAAGAATAACTATTTTTGAGGTTAGATGCAATGTGCACAAAATTTTCATTTTTTTTTTGCCAAATGTACGCGTCATGACGTAGTTTTTGTTTCTTTAAAATGAGATTTTAAAAGATGCCATACGATATCTTCTCTTCTTATACGAGCTAAAATTGTATGTTTTTTGTTTTTTTTGTAGGGGAATGTATCCGGTTATGAGACACCTCCGGGTATGAGACAGTCGATTTTTTCTATAATGCAAAATTAATATTGCCAATCTGACTACTGTCGAACTATCCTCTTACTATGAGCAAGTTTTTAAGCCAACACCGAAGTGAAAAGATCTATTGCTTATTTAAGTTTATACACCTCAGGTCGCAACTCGACTGTAAAGAGTTTTTTATGATCTCTTTCAAAGTGTTATATTTTGGATTTAATCAATTGGAAATGGGAAGTGTCCTGCGTTAGCGTTTAGTGTTTTATATCTACTTTGTGTTACGATTTGGGTTTGTGCAAATATAAATGGCTAAAACATTACTTTTAAGCTTTTCTTAAAAAGTGTCATGTATTTGGGTATGAGACACATCATGTATCCGGGTATGAGACACTATTTTTTCAAACCCAAATCGTGTGCAACTGTCAAATATCATGTATGTAATGATTTGTTGATGTTTACATACAGTTATGGTGTTTTTATTTCATATTTCCTAATTTAAATTACATTTTTAAAGGTGTCTCATAACCGGATACAAAATTTGTAACGATATGGACATTTTTTCTTTCGAACCAAACTCTAATGCAACTATCAAATATCAATATTAATGTAACCAAAAATGAATAAAAGCTTGTGCACACCCACAGTCATGGGGTTTTTATTTCATATGTTCTGATTTTCATTGCATTTTTCTAGGTGTCTCATACCCAGATACAAAATTTAAATTGCTAAAAAAAAAGTACTTAGAAAATTGGCCATAACTTTTGAATGTGATGAAATAACTTCCTACGTTCTTTAGAAGAAAGTTGTGTGCATATCTTACCTTTTGAACGATATATAAAACACCTGAAATGGTTTGACCAGTAGAAAGTTATGGCTCAAAAACAAAACCCGTCTCATACCCGGATACATTCCCTTACTTATGTATTTCTGTGCCAATATTTTTTCTCGAAAACGGCTACAGCGATTTTAATGAAACTTGGAATAGTGTAAGATATTGGTATACAATGAATTTATTATTTATTGATAGGTTTGAACTTTGTAAATCCTCACCAGGGGGCGTGGCACTGCCCTAAATTTTAAATTTGATTTAGTCATAACTCGTAAACCACACAAGGTATTTGGATGAAATTTAGTAGGCGGGTACTGCTTGATAATACCTTGTGACAGACAAAAAGTGGGCGGGATCGAAGAAGTGCCACGCCCAATTTTAAGCCCTTGAAAATTTTGATTCAACATTACTCGAAAACGACTCCAACAATTTTGATGAAAACAAGGAATAATATGTGATATGCCGTTATATTGGAAAAACTCGATGAAGGGCGTGGCACTGCCCAAAAAAATATAAAACGGTATAAAAAGAAAACTATTTAAGCAAACATTCTGAAATTAACTGTGAGGAGCCTAATTGCTATAGGGCATCTCTGATCTAAAAGTGTGCGAAACATCGCCGTTGCGCGTGAAACCTCCCATACAAGCAAAATACGTTAAAAGCTATTTCTCGCAAATGGTTCAAGATATTTTAATGAAATTTGGTATGAAAATACTGCTTATCAATGCCTTGTTATAACCGAAAAGTGGGAGGTATCAAAGAATTACCACGCCCCCTTTTTAACCATTGAAAATTTTGATTCGATATTACTTGAAAACGACTCCAACAATTTTAATGAAAGTTTAAGAAATTATACCCCTGAAAACAAGTATTAATATGTGATGCCATTATATTGGTAAAACTCGTCGAAGGGCATGGCATCGCTCACAAAAATATAATACATACGCTATAAAAGGAAAACTACCAAAGCAATCTTTTTGAATTTAACTGCAAGGAGTGTACTTGCTATTGTACACCTATGAACTGCAAGTGGGCGAAACATCGCCGGTGCACGTGGAACCTCCCATACAAGTAAAACATATTAAATGTTATTTCTTGTAAATGGTGCAACATTTTTTCATGAAATTTGGTATGCGTGTCTGGTTTTTGAGTATCTAAAGCATGATGATAAGTGGGTGGTATTGAGAAAGTGCCACACCCACATTTTTACTAAAGTAAGAATTTTCTCAGGCACAAAAAAAAAATGGAGTCTTATGTTTTTTTGACGCTGAATCCGTTTTCATCAACAAAACTGTCATTTATACCTGAAGGATTTCGAAATATCATTGCTTGAAGTTGAAGAAAACGATGTGCTTAATCTAGGAAAATATGAAAAATATACCTTCACACTTTTTCAATAGGACTCTTACTTTCCGAGTTATGATCCTTTGAAGAGAAGATATTTCAGCCCCACACAAAGAACGAAATTGCATTATTATCGAGAAATCGATTTATAGCCAAAATACACTCAAAATTAGTTAAAATCTGCTGCAGGGTGTAAAATAAAAAATGGGCTGCCACGCATCCAAAATATTTCCTTTCTTGCATGAGGACTAAAATACCTTCATAAGCCTGAAAACAACTTTAGCCAAGGTAACTTATTCATTTACTTATTTATCCAGGACCAACTCTTAAATTTTATTAAAATTTCGTATCAGGAGTGCTGCTTCGTTAAGTTTCCTTTTTCGTTTTTGTTAGGTTTTTCTAATTCACCATTCGATACTTTCCGAGTTTTCCTTATTATTATTCTTATCGGAAAATTTATCATTTTAAAAGCATGAAAAATAGTTATGAATAAAAAACAGAATAAAATTATCAGATCAGATTGTCGCCCGAGCAGGGATCGGTCTCCAGGTACTTTCCTTTAAAAGTTATGCCCGATTTAAGATGACATCTTGAAATCCCATAAAACGGGTAAAACGACACGACTTTGAATTTCATGATATCATTAAATCTGCAATGACTTTTGAAGAAAGTATTGGATAACACTTTTTAAGAGCTCGTTTTGAAGGTAAAAACGGGTACCCAGTAATGAATTATGCAAACTAACTAACTAACTAACCTCAAAGGTAAGAAAAGTACTAATTTTTGGAAGCTAATGCTTCCTTATCGGACGTTTTGAGAGGCAGAGTCTGAACAGCGAAAACATGCAACGAAAAAGTGTAACGGATGTTTGCAACGAAAATGCGTCACACATATAAAAATAGAGACGTACTGTATACAAAGTACAGTATACAGTATATATGTATGTATACATATATATATATTTATAAACATTGCGCGCACCAGCTCATGCTCTCTCTCTCTCTCTCTCTCTCTCTCTCTCACTTATTTTTCGAACGTAAGAGGGGCGCTCATATATATAGATATATACATATGAAGAAAATCAGCAATTAATTATGGACCGAAGAAAAGAATTTGAATCTAATATGGATATAGAATTCCAACAAATTTTAAAATATCAATTTATTATAAGTTTTAACTATAATAAGTTTTAGCTTATTATATTAGCTTATAATAAGCATTAGCTTCCAATATCATCGGCCACTCCCCGAGTGCCACCTGCCGTTTTTCGTATGTTAACCTCAAATATCTTTATTTTTCAAAAAACCTAATGCAAAAACTATGCGTAAACTCGTATACAATGAAAAACTCTAAAGTTTATAAGCTTGTTTTCAGGAACACACATTTCTGAAAACGTGTAAGCAAAGTATCAGCTGTCATATAATTTGAAAAATATTCAAAACAAAAAATATTTTTTCAATACATTTATTTGACAACGATCGAAGCTATTTACACATCGAGTTTGCTTCGAAAGTTTTCGATGCCTGCGTAAACTTTTTTCATACAAATTTTTAAATTTTTTTTCCAAGACTCGAAAGTTTTCGAGGTTTACGTGCTTTTCGAGGCTTTAACATGTTTTAAAAATACATACATATGTACATAAGTATTACTAAACAAATAAACGTAAAACAAAAATGTACTTTTGATCATACAATTGAAAAAGTCGGTGCTCGTGTTGGGCAAATTTTTAACCGTGCGTGCTGCGTTCGTGTTTGAAACTTGTATTTCGTGTTCGTGTTGTGTCGTTATCTCAGTAAAATGCAAATGCATCAACTTTAACACATTTTTGAAAAACGAAAAGTTATTTTTCCCTAAAACAAAATATATTTTTGTTTGGTTTGAAGTATTCTCCGTTACACTGTGTCAACAAAAACTTAATAGCAATACTTGTAAAAATAGATTTTTGGCCCAAAAATGTATGCCTTTTGACCTATACGGTGCTATAAGGTCTAGAATACTAAGGCTACGCCTCCCAACACGATTGATATTTATATGTGGGATCATTCACTAGTTGAGTGAGCTGGTTTAACTCGGCAAAGAGCTCAATATAACGGCCTTCAGGAGTTGTACGATCGGAATGACGCAGCCAATTGGAGTTATGGACATTAAAATCTCCAGCAACAACGATTTCACTGTCCGGAAACGATTCCAAAATTTGGGATATCGAATCAGAGAGGAATTATAGGACACCCTTTAGTACGTATTAAATATAAGTTATTCACAGTAAAAACGAATCAAATTTAAGTGCTAATTCAAGTGATTCATCTCCCGGTAGTTCCGCAGCGCTAGTACAGAACTAGGGATTTCACTGGCTACCGGTAGCCGGTACTAGTCCCTTGCCTGTCTACCGTCAATGTGTTTGACTGTAGAAATTAGCACAGCGATGTCATTTCAAGGGACCGACCGGCGAGACTTTACATAAGTGTTCACTAGACCGATTCGATTTTGTATGAAGCAAAAAAATCATCCCGAAACCGACCCAAAAGAAAGAAGGACTCTAAAAAACGATATCTGTTCTAAATTTTTTTTTTCGTTCTAAGAAAAACCAGTGCAGCACTTTTGAATCTACTGAATGCCCATTTTGGCTAAAAACACATGTTTTTTGGTCATAACTTTTTTTTTACCAAATGGATACCCGAGGATGCTTTAGACTACGTTTTTACAAAAATTTTGGCGCTTAAAAACTATAATTTTTTTTTTACGCGGCTGGAAAAACGATTTTAAAAATTCAATTTTCCGGCCGCGTGATTGAAAAACGTAAAAAAGTCGATTTTGGAACGCGAATGTTATCTATACTCCGGAAAAAAAAATTATAATTTTTAAACGCCAAAATTTTTGTAAGAACATAGTCTTTATTTCATCAAGCATCCTAGGTATCAATTTTCTAATGAAAAAAGAGTTTGACCAAAAAACATATTTTTTTAGCAAAAATGAACCTTCAGTAGTATCAAAAGTGCTCCATTGGTTTTTCTCGGAATGAAAAAGAAATGATGCAGACATCGTATATTAGAACTCTTCTAACTTTTGAGTCGGTTTCGGGACTTCACTAGTGAAGAGGGATTGATGAAATAGCTAGGGAAAAGGAGTTAGTGAAATCGCTCGCCCATTTTCCTCAGCGAAGCATTGCTTTTCTCAGCTGCTCTTCTGGGGAACCAGCCAATTTAGATGACATCGAAATGGAATCTAAAAAGAATGTTTTTTGAATTACCCAGTAGAGCACTGTAGAAATGTGACATTTTAATTAATTTTTTTGCCCAATACATCATCGATGTCATCAGTTATAATGTTTTTTAAATTTTTCAAAACATCAAACACTGAAAGGCATTTATTTCAATATAAGCCAAAAAAATTAATTTCATGGTTATTTAAATTTTTGATTGATTCGTCATTGCATTACCTTTCGCTAGTAAAATGACTGACCAGTATATAGGGGGCAGTCGCCACGCATTATTTTTGCAAATATAAACTTTTAAATTGGTAACAAGCAATATTCAAATTTCGATCCAGATTGGGAAAAAAAATTTTGAGCGCATTCATTTTTTTTTTAAGATTTCATTTTAAGAAAAAATCTACAAATTAATTAATTAATAATTGAATTTAATTGAAGTCATTTAAAATTTTGTACTCTTTTTTGTTGCAATTATATAATATGTGTAACATAATATATTTTGTGATAGAAGAAAGTTCAAATCTGAACTCTCAGTGTTTTAAAAACATTCGTTTTTATTAAAGACTTTCAGGTTTTTTTTTATCTTTTTTAAAATATTATAGTCCCGGGACTGTATTCAGAGTCCTGGGATGTTCATAACGCAAAGAAGGGGTGTGCCAGGTTTGAGTCGGTCTGTCCGTGAAAATTAGTTTATATATTTTGGAAGCAAGATTATTTTCTCTGCACTGTTGTAAAAGTTAGGTCGGTATCTTTGACCCAAAAATCTATTCCGGGAAATTTTAAGCAACATATGTATTCACATTAATTACATGTAAAATGTAGAAAACTCCCAAACTATCAAAACAAAATTTACCAATGAGAAAAAATAAATGTACCAGTTATGTTACAATTGTAGCGAAGTGGTAACCGTGCATGTATAAATTATCGTGTGTTCGATGTTCAAAAGGTTGCTAAATCTGGTGGACATAAATCGATTTTATTTTCCACTTCTCGCTGTGTGAGTCAACGAGATGCGGTGGAGTCTTTGAAATGAAATGAAATGAAAACAGTCGTAGCTGAATGCGAAGCGGAAGCGGATGCTGACGCTGTAAAACCAAAAGCGAAAGTATCAGAACTGCTCTTTATGTAAACTTTCTCGAATCTGTAAATAAATTGATTGGAATGCTCAATCCGGTAGCCAAATTAACAAACTACTGTCAAGAAAGCGATATTTCAGCGCTTATCGCGGTAAAAAAATTGAGTCAAGAATAGCAAACTGAAGTGAAGAAGTAAATAAAGGATATTTCGCTGCAATAAAGCAAAACAAAATCACGAATCCGAAGACGTTTTGGCACTAAGCTGCCGAACAAGGCCACAGTGAACTATAACTTTTGCGTTAAAGTTTTTGAAAATTACTTCATAAGTGGTCATTCTCCCATAACGGATACATCCACAATGACATCAGAAACAGACTTTCGTTCGAGACATCTAAGGAACTCGTCAACATTTATTTCATATTACGTATACACGGAGAAAAATGACCGGCGCCGCCGGGATACGAACCTTGGCCCTTCCGAATGGTAGTCAGATACATATCCACTGGGCTGCTTCCGCATATGATGTAGAAGCAAAAAAATTTGTATATGAAGAAAATGTCTGTCCAAAAATTTAAATTGTTACTAAAATTATAAAAGTCAAAATGACTCTATATTTTGGTGGTACTTACCTTACTCGCGTAAGGTGAAAATTATGATACTCATTTTTGTGCGTGAAAAAAAATTGAAGTTATTTTGACTAGAATTATAAATTCAAATTGACCACACATTTTTTTCTGAAAGTGCAAATTACCTTACATATAGTCAAATGTAGGAAATTTGTAGTAAATATTCCTTTATTATTTAACTACATTTTATTTGTAGATATGACTTTACGGACCCATCAAATAGTTCATACGTAAGGTAATTTATACTTGAAATTTAGTGTTGATTACTTTAATTTTTCGACTAGCCAATATACAATAGTAAAAATTATTATACGTATTTTTCTCCGTGTACGATCGTCATATGAATACCTAAAATACCAGATCTCCAACAATAATATCAACACCTCAATACTACAACTAGGAAACCCCTACAATATCATTCTTGAGATAAGTAGCCTATGATATTCTTCATGGTTTGGTGCACAATCTTGTCCAACCAGGATTTTCAAAAGTGGCACCATAGCAAAGTTATAAGGAAAAAACCACTTAGTTTTTGCTTAGATCTTGAACTTGTGCGAAATTTGGTTTCATTACTTCCAATAACGCTTGCACTGCAAAATCATGTAAACTTGGCTTGTATGGGATATGCCACGCCCTCTTGTCCGATTTCGCTCTATTGTTGGGAGCGTATATTTACTGCTCTTACCGTCTGAGTGAAATTTGATTTCCTCAAAAAACACTTTCAGTATAACATTTTGAAACTTTTGCTTATATGGGAGATGCCACGCACTCTTGTCAGAATTTACCATATTTTTACTTGGAGCCTAGTATTCATGTGTATTTTGGTTGCTTTATCGCGAACAATGCTCTAAATACTGCGTTTTGAATATATTTTTTGTATGGGCGGTAGACGTGTTCGTTGACGACGGAGGCAGTGTACCAAATTTCGTCGATTTATCTTGCTCTCAAAAAATATTAAAATGATTTCAACGGACAGACAGACAGACGGACATGACTATAATCAAGAACATACATATATACTTTTCTATACCTGCCATGCCTCCTTCTCTGCATTACAAACGGAAAGACAAAGTGAACATACCCTGGGTGTAGGATATAAAAAAAGTTTGACAAAAACGGATTCAAAAAATAAGTATGCAGGAAGGTTTCTCTTTGACTTCACGAGATATTAAACTTTTACCCCTTTTACTTTGCATTTAAAATTTGAATTTTTACGCATTTAAAAAATTCAACTCACAAATAGAAATATTAATAAATACTCAATTGAGCCGGGCTCAAAATTTGGGTCCCGACGTTGTAAAATAATCACGAGTCCGCCACTTTTTTATAATGCTGTTTCCTCCGTGTACTATACCAGTTTTAATTGTCTTGTTATACGAGTAAAACCTCAAAAATACTGAAAAAAACATATTTTTCTTAGAATACCTCGAAATGCATTAGTGATAGAGCAATCTTCAGACTAGAGTCGAACTTACATAGCATCGAAAAATACATTGAATATATCTATTAATGTTTATATATGTTGATTTTTTTAATAACCTACGTTGAATTTAATTTTAATAAAAATCTCTAATTCCACTTCTTCAGTACAAAGCTTATGAAATTACTACGAAAATACCTACAACCGTTTTATTTTTGATATCTTTGTAAAGTAAATCGAAAGTGGTCAGAAACAATATAAAATGTCAACTGCGATGCTTCATAAATAAAATTACATTTTTTAATAAATAACGAAACGAGTTTAAGTGTTGAGGTCAAAAAATTCTACAAATTCATAATCTGAAAACATGTTTGTCACCAACCGCTTCATAAGTATAAGTATCAATAACAATTTTTTATATTGCTTGGTTGGTCTTGGCTTAAAAATCAATTCCTAAAGTTTTCGGCCATTCTGATATCTAAGTACCCTACATAAAAGTAAGACTGGTTTCTTGAATCATACGTCCAACGATAGTATTTCAAAAGTCCTAGAAAAAAAAAACAGATTGACCATGGATCAAAAAAAAGTATTTATTCCTACTTTCATCGAAGTTTATTGCAATTATTCACCATGTAATGGAACGTCCATTAAGTCAGCAGAGCGAAAATGGCAGAACTGGAAAAAAAGATGCAATAATTATAGGCTAATTAAAAGCTAATTAAGTGTTCTAACGTCGAGTTTTAGGCTCTTCATTTAAAAAAAAAAAAATCAAGAACCTAAAATTCCTCCATTTAGTTGTAAGGTAGAAAAGTGGTAGTGTGATGTCATAAAGTAGAGAGGAGTCTATGAAAATATAACAGCACTTGAACGACTGAAGTTAATAATGAAAGAGTGTACTTCCTCCTTCCAATTACTTGGTTAAAACGATTTTGTTGGCCTATGCCTGAGTACACACAAACTTAATTTTGTTTGTCAAAAAAAAATAAATAAATAAATAAAAACAACTTTTCGTTATGTATGTGAAATTTTAGTTGGATAGATAGCATAAAAAATTGTCAGCTGTAGCTCTGAATTTAAAAAAAAACCCCAGATGGAAAATATGAAATTTTTCATTTTTAACACATGTATGTATATTAGACTGCTTCATAATTTTTTTTTTGCTTCCGATGGCATTGCATACGTAACGGGATAGCATTTGGCTTTTGCTCTTCCGATTTTTTTAACAATTTTTTTTTTTATTACAATACGATTTTATAAAAATTTTTAATCAAACCGTTAAAGAGATATAAATTTTTGAAAAACTGAAAAGCTGGAAAAACATCATAAATTATTTTTTTTTTAAATGCTCATAACTTCGCCAATAGCACAAGTTTACAATTTAATTATTTTTTTCTGTGACCTAAGTGCCACTATCAAATTCTAATGTAAAATGACTCCCTGATTCCGAAAATAGTTTTATTTTCCTGTTTTTGAAGGGGGGGGAAATATGATCTCATATAATCAAAGATATCTCGTAAACCAGTAGAGCCAGCTCAACATGAAAATAAAGGTTATAAAATTTTACATAAGCGCCTCATACTTAACTTTTCGATGAGTTTTTTAGTTTCTGCGTTATCAATAAACATTTCGAAAAAAATATTTCAAATGGGATTTTTTCTTGATAAAAAATTCGGTAAAAATAAAAAAACTTCATTGAGCAAAAGTTCAGAAAAAAGGTACTAACCGAGAAAATCGATGGATAAATAACGGAGTTATATCCAATTAAGTGAAAATACCAAAAGTCAAATTTGACTCTAGTTTTGTAATTTTCCTTGAATTCGAGTACAATTTTGAAAATTTTTGTTTTCCGATTCGATCGATTCATATTTATTTGATTAGGGACCATCATTAGCAAAAAAAAAATTATTTTTATTTTTTTCACTCATGTAGTGTTAAAGATATTCAGGCATGTTCTAAAATCCGATTCACTTCGGCATCGGAATTAAATCAATCTGCAAGTGCTCTGCATTGCGACAAATCAGATTTAATCGGATTTGTATTCCAACAAATAAATCCGATTTTCGAATTCACTTCCACTTCCGAACGAAACCGGATTTCAGAAAAAATTTTCAAACATTAAAAATCGGAAAATGCTGAATTTCTTTAAAGCAGGAAAAAAAAGGCGGGGCTTGCGGGCATTGCTCAAAAACGTATAGATAGAACAGATTACATATTTTTTTCGCTCATGTAGTGTTGCCGTATTCGAAAAATAACAATTATTCGAGATGTCACTTAACTTCAACTGATCTGTAAAGAGAACGTATTATTTTATTCCTCATCTGAAAATTTCACTGGAAAGGCAAATAAATTACCTTTTTATCATTGGGTCAGTTGTTGAGATCGGATAAAAAATAGCCAATCTATAGTCAACCAAATTTCAAATTTCATGCAAATTTCGATGATTTTCAAAATCTTTCTTTGACCCCGTTAACATTTTCTTGTTCGAAAAAATAGAAAAGTGAAGTTTTATTATTTTGAAATTTTCAGATGAGGAATAAAATAAGACGTTCTCTTTACAGAACAGTTGAAGTTAAGTGACATCTCGAATAATTGTTTTTTTTTTTTCGAATACGGCAACACTACAAGTATGGAATCTGTTCTATCTATACGTTTTTGAGCAATGCCCGCAAGCCCCGCCTTTTTTTTCCTGCTTTAAAGAAATTCAGCATTTTCCGATTTTTAATGTTTGAAAATTTTTTCTGAAATCCGGTTTCGTTCGGAAGTGGAAGTGAATTCGAAAATCGGATTTATTTGTTGGAATACAAATCCGATGAAATCTGATTTGTCGCAATGCAGAACACTTGCAGATTGATTAAATTCCGATGCCGAAGTGAATCGGATTTTAGAACATGCCTGAATATCTTTAATTTGGCTAAAAAAATTTGAATAGAAAAAATATTAAAAATGTAGGCTTTTGTATGCATTTTAGTTTATAACAATTACTTTTGTGCAGTAATTGCAGTACTGCAGAAGCAGTAATTATTTTTAAAAAGTTCTGCGATTAGCAAATTTTCTTAATTGATTTTTTTTTTTTTTTCGAAAAAAAGTTTGACTTTAGCAAGCACTTACAAATCAAACAAGTTTTCAAAAATTTTCAGAGGATTTCTTAGTTGCTGTAGAATGGCATAATGAAGCTTTTAAGCTAAAACAAAATATTTTTACACAAATGCCTACTATCGCAGCACTGTGCGACTATTGGCGAAGTTATGAGCATTTAATAAAACTAATTAATGTCGTTTTTCCAGCTTTTTTAGTTTTTTAAAATTTATATCTCTTTAACGGTTTGATAAAAAATATTTTATAATATCGTGGATGCTAGTCTCATTTAGTACCTAGATAATATACGGAAAAAAAATTTCGAAAAAATCGGAAATGCCATCCGGTTACGTATGTAATGCCCCATATGAATGTCAAAACTATAGTAGGTAATAAAAAACAAAGAAATTAAAGCTAAAACAAAAAACTAAGCAATTTGAATTACTTAAAAAAATATGTTAATAAAAAATAGTTCACAAATCGTGGAGTTAAAACTACAACAAATAAATAAATAATTAAAAACAATACAATTCAATAAACAATTAAAATGAAATTTAAAAATATCACAGTACTGTTGCTACCTATTGCTTTTGGAGGATTAAAATGAATATACGCTGATTTTATGTTACTTTGTGAGTTTTACCTCCTAACCGACGCCGATATCTTCCTATTTTTTTTTCAGAGAAACAAGCTTGAAGCCTTAGTTTATCATATTGTTACTGACTCAAAACTTCTCAACTGGTCCAAAAATTTCTCTAAATTTTTCACTGAACATTTACATACACCATTTTATTTTATTAAAAATAAATCCAATTGTTATCTTTTACTGCACAACGTAAGCACATGTAACAATAAAATGTGAATGCACTAAACTCAAAAAATTAAAACATAAAGCAAGAACCAAATTCAAAACAGAAATTACAGGTGTTTTGTTAATATGATTTTTTCTTTTAAAATTTCACTCAAAAGCCAGAAAAATGTTGAAAAACCAAATGCTTAAAGTTGTCGAATGAATTAGCGAAATTATAATGTATGACAGAATCTACTTATGACTTCACAGAGAGAAAAAAGTGTACTCAAATCAAGCCCAAATCATTCCAAAACATGCTAATCTTGTTCGCAATTCGAACTCAAATTCGGTCATAATAAGAATTTTGATAATTAGAGCCAATTTTGCTCAATGCATATGGCATATCGTCCCCTTTCAATGATAACCTCGTAACTAAATACAAACTTTTTTTAATTTTTATTTTTTATCATAACATATTGACAATTTTTTTTTGAAGATTTAAAAAAATTGCAGTTACGTGATTAAGGCTGAAAGGGGACCATATGTGCTTAATTAAGTCCTATTTTCTATATATGTTTCTAAATACACTTAAGTCAACAACTGCTTGAATTATTTCTACTCTATAGCAAGGGTGTCAGCGTTTTCAAATCACTGAGCCAAGCGCAGTCAAGCGCAAAACCTATTTTTTGTTGTTTTTTTCATGGCTCGCTTGCAACAACAACAATATTTCAATAATTTTTAAAATTTCTGAGAACTACAACACACACAAAAAATGTTTGTTGTTTTTTTTTATGCGAAACAACAAAAACAATTTTTCATAAATATTTTAATTCCGCGAATTTTGACGAGCTCAAAAAAAACAACAAAAATTTTTCGTGTGTGTTGTAGTTCTCAGAAATTTAAAAAATTATTGAAATATTCCTGTTTTCGTAGGCGAGCCAGCCAAAATTGGCTCACTTTTGTTCTACGCTCTACAGCAGGAATGTCACGAAAATATCTCAAGCTTTTATATATTCTTTTTATATGTAAAAAGAAACAAAAACACGGTTTTTGACTATTTTTTTTACTTAAAGCTATCAAGTGGTCATCTATTGTAAGATTTTTCTATGCAAATTTATGGGCTCTTTAAGATACCTGATTTTGAAGACAAGAAATGAGTGGTGCAGTTAGTGCGAAAAATTTTTGTGCATTCTCTATGTAGCCTCCAAAATTATCAAAAACCTTGTTTTTGTTTCTTTCAAAATTTTTAGGATAAGATATTTCGTAGAAAAAAAGAGATATCAATATATTTTTAAAAAGGATTTTAAAGATAAGTACTTTCAACGAACATATCTAAAAATACAAAATACTACACTATCTTGTTACGTAACCTCAAAAGTAGCAATTTGAAGTTAGGAAAAAACGATAAGAGAAGTACCCTAAACAAGAACATACAACAATTTTTAAAATGATGCAACATAAGGCTTGAAACATTTTTTCGACTCTCGTGATAGACAAGTTTCGTATTTGTAGTGGTATAACTTCAACTGGCATCCCTTAATGGGATGTTACGATGCACTGAAATATCTTTATGAACATTTAGTTACATTAATTTTTGACAATGATATTTTTTGCATTGGGCAAAAATTATCATAATCATATTTTGATAAATACGGAAAGAAAGGGCTTTTATTAAGAACACGTGGGCATATTTATTTTTATGATTAACATGCACAAATAGGGCTTAAATTAAGCACGAATCAGCATTTTTTTATAGACACCCCACAAAAGGGCGACCTAAGCGGGTGCTTTCATTCAAATCAAAAACATTGACAAAAGTGCTCTAACTGAGTGAGCGAAGAAATTTGAATGGACTATCCAAAATAAACTAGCAAGAGCCCGGTATGATCGAAATAAACACCCTAACATTACTTGTCAAACAACTTATCTTTATAGACTAAATGGGGCTACAAACACTAAAAGAATTTCCATTACTTTGACGACATTCCTCTACTATCATCCAGACTCTTAAATGTGGAAACTAAGTTGAAAGACCTGGTTTCGAAATCGTAAGAGTTCGTCTTAAAGATCAAAACTGAAAGTATTAAGCTAAAACCATCCAGAAGAGATGAAATTAACTATTTCAAAAGCGAGTTTTTCAGGCCTGTTCCGTAATCCTTGTGGTTTCAATTACTTTTCTCTTAGAAGACTTTTTAATGAAAATGGTGAATCACACGATAAAAAGTATTAAAGTTTTTTTATGGAGGATTGCAGGTTCTGCAAATAATATTGATTTATATTTATGAGAAAGTAACTGCTTCGGAAATATTCGATAAAGTCGAAAAATTCATCTTTTTACGGTTTTTTAAGAATATTTCCTAAACGGTAACTTTTTCGTTAATGCAAGTCAATGTTATTTGTAGAACCTGTAATTCCCCACAAAAAAGATTCTGATACTTTTTTATCGTGTGTCTCACCATTTTCATCAAAAAGCCTCCTTAATGAAAAGTAATTGAAAACACACAGATTACGGAACAGGCCTGTTTATGTGGTTTTCATAAAATTTACAAAAATTTCAAACATTTTTCGTGTGATCTCTGATTCAACGGCATCATTGTATGGGTTTAGCTAGAATGCTATTTCCGTCAAACGCTGAATTCAGATATCGAAAAATTGTAGGTCCTATATATGAAAAAGTATTTCATCACTATTAGAAAAACAGCTGTCCTAAGGTGTAATTTACTGAAAATACTTATGTTATAATATACATATTATAATATTATTATACTAAATTTCAAAATGAAAATAAAATGTATTTTTCATTGGGCATATCTTTAGGTAGGTAAGTGTTTAATACAAAATATTATTGCCTTATTTTGAGCATTTCCTTAAACAATATTTTTAATCTTCCTTATTGATAAAAAGATTCAATGAATATGCGTAAAATAAAAGATAAATAAAACACAAAAGAAGCAACTTTTACATAAAAATTTTACTATGATATTTTACTATAATAAATGAACAATTACATTACCTTTTCTGTTAAAATTTTATTTGTACCTAAAAAATAATCTTTTCTCCCTTCAATATCTTCGATGAAAATACAATATAATATGCGTTAAATACTTTTTAGCAAGTCTTCTACTAAAGCTTTAAATAATAACGTGGCGTTCTTGTTGAAAAAAGAAACAAAAAATAAAACCGCACAATCTGAGGAATACTTACCGACTGCAATATCTAGAATTTCTATAAATATTTTGAAAAACCGTAAGAATCTTGTGCATTTACTATTGGTTAGATGGCAAAGCATGCTTGCGAAATAATTATTTACGAGTATACACATTAAGATATCTTTGGCAAGAATGTTTTCCTAATAAAATTAAATAAAATGAATCATTAAAGTCAGGTGTATTATTGAAACTGTAAAAAAGGACTGTGCAAGCGATCAAAAAAGATATACAGAAGAATGAAAAACTCCTACAGTTTGTTTGTTACGTATTTAGACGATCAAGTTGACGATTTAAATATATATACATATATGTATGTATGCAGATGCAAATATGTAGGTTGTATGTAGTATATATTAATAACTCCATATATTTTGCAATGCTCATAAATCAGTTTGAGCTCACAATTTTACTATTGGATTTATTTGTTTTCCTTGTGTTTTCAAATTGTCTACATTTTTAAGTGATTTGAGCAAAAACTACAGAGAGGAGATTAACCTAAGCAGAGGGAAGAGGTAAGATAGTGTACAAGCTTAAAAAAATGGCTGTGACTTAACGTCATTAAATATTAAATTTGTTATGAGTTACAAATAATTTAAAAAAAAAAATTCTAATGTGTGTGGAGAATCATCCGAAATTTTTTTTTTTTTAGATTTTACAATAAAAAGGAAAAGGTAGATAGTTAGATATAAAAACAAATGCCAGTAAAAATATTTAGCAATACCTTCATTGATGGCTGTAGGTATTTCTTCCATCTTTTAACACGAAAGTCGCAGACTTTTCTATTCATGTTTTCTGTAAAACAAATTAAAAGGTTTGTATAAACAAGTTTTGAATTTGCACAGTTGATAATAGATTAAAATATCTATTCAGAATTCAATAATGAAGTGATTTACTTAATTGTAAAATAAATGTTGAGAAAAATAAATTTTCTTCTGCCATATTTTGTAATGAAAACTTGTTTCAAAAGTAAAAAAGTTTTGGGGAAAATCACATATTTTAGCTCTTATTTGCAAAACTAAAAAATTATAAATTAATTTAAGGAAACCTTAATTTAAGGTAAACGCAAGACATCTTTGCATTAAAGTAGGCTCCACAGCTTCTAAAAAATCCACTTACATACGTTTCCTTAGAACATTCCGTCCATTTTTCAACCCGTTATGGGTAGAGTCTTAAACATTTTTTTCCCTCTGCCGGTGACAAGGAATTTTGCGGTCCTGTTCAACCCACTTTTTTGTAAGTTAAAAAAATAAAAATAAAAAAATATCATTTTCTAAGTTATTGATGTTTTTAGGTGAAATTTGTTTCTCACTTTTCATTAAACAATGGCAATTGGAAGTTTAAAATCTCAGATATAAATTTTCTGTATATGGTCGATTCCACAAAACAAAAACCGTAACATTGCGTTGTACCAAAATATGCAAAAAAAAAACGAAAAAAAAAATTGTTTAGTACGTTTTTGTATGGGATATTTTCGTGGCTTGTACTCCTGCCCCACAACACTATCGAGTTAAACTCGATAAGTAGGAAGGCAAGAACTAAAAATTTTTTAAGTTAATAAACTTTAGTTTGCAGTATGAGTACAGGTCAAATATAAGACGCCAAACGTCGCATCAATGTTTTTTATGGCCTTTTCTTAAACTCTCATACATTTTCTTCTTCTATCGATTACTTGCAAATTCATATTTTATCGTAATTGCATACGAAGCAAATATGTACCATGTCCAAATGAAAAAACAAAAAAAAAAATAATAAAAGCAACCGCAGATGCTGTAAAAAAATACTTATGTAGTAGCAAACGCTATTTTTATACTTCATACATAAGAATGATAATTTTTCAGTTATTTGCATGACTAATAATGCAATCTGAAAAGTGTTTACATTTATGCACCATCCACCTTTTTACCATTCTAAAAATTTCATATTTTTTGGAACTTAAAATCACAAACATTTCACAACGCTACTTTGTTTAAGTTTTATACATCAATACAAAAGTTCATATTCTGGCATGTTCTGAAATCCGATTCACTTCGGAATCTGAATGAAAGCAATCTTTAAAAGCTCCGCATTTCGATAATTAACACCAAATCGGATTTATGTTTCGGTAAATTGAATAGGAACCATAAGTAAATTTTATTTGTTGAAACACAAATCCGATTCCACCTTATTTGTCGCAATGCAGAACTTTTCAAGATTGCTTTCATTCCGATTCCGAAGTGAATCGGATTTCAGAACATGCTTGATTATACATAAAAAAATCGAAATAAACGTTTCAAATTTGAATTCTTTAATTTGAATTTTTCAAATTAAATTTTATTTCGACTTAAAAAGCATTTTATGCATATATGTTAAAAATTAACTATATATATTTATTTGTGATATGGAATTAATAATTCTATTTTCAGTTTTTGTATTATAAAAATTTTAATACATCATTTTCTTTATAATCAAAAATTATAGCCAACCTCATCATATAAAAGCAAAAAGTCATTTCGACTATGCTTCAAAGTTAATATGAAACTGAATTATCTTAAATATGAGCATAAAAAGTTTATTCATGAAATATTTATACTCCAAACTAAAATTTATTAACTTCATTAATTTTTTATTTTTGCCTTAAACTTGATCAGTGTTGTGCCATGAGGCACGAAATATGATCCCATATATAATCATACTAAAAATTTTCGTTTTTCTGTATATTTGGGACACGAAAATATGCAGAAAGTGATTTTAAAATTTTGAAATTTCTCATTGAAAAAATTTATTGGACTTTCATAAAAATTTTCACCCAAATGCAGAAAAATAAAAACAAGAAATGCTTAGCTGAAAAATGCAATGAAGAATTTTTGCGCGCAAGAACAAAACCATCGCATTCGTCCCTCTTTGGTGCTCGCGTATTCTACATTGCATTCTTCTGCTAACGAAATTGTCTTTGCACTTTTCTACAATGCATTCTACTTTTCGTTATTGCGTACGCATGCTGTACCACGCGTTTTTCTTCTGAGCATCTCAATTCTGAACAAAAAATAAAACTTGTACCACTCTCAATTACAACTAGTAAGGGTGGCCAAAAACTTAATACCCTACACTGCATTTCAAGTATATTATTTAACACTTGTTGATAAATAAATAAATATAAATTGCTTATATGGGGAGTGCCACGCCTTCTCCGAGCTTACCTAGATTTTGCGTAGAGCTTGCATTTATTGTTCTGAGTGTTTGAGTAAAATTCGGTTAGGGTTTCTTAAAAAAATCTTTCAGTATAGTATTTTCAAACTTTCGCTTATATGGGAGGAGCCACGCCCTCCAGCCCTAATTCACCTACTTTTTGCTCAGAGTTTGCAATTAATGCTCTTAGTACTTGAGTGAAATTTGGTTGGATTATCTCAGAAAACACTTTCAGTATAGCATTTTGAAACTTTTGTTTATATGGGAGTTGCCACGCTCTCTAGTCGGAATTCGCCTAGACTATCAATATCTTCTAATTTAAAAAAATTGGGCGGGATCGAAGAAGTGCCACGCCCACTTTTTAGCCATTGAAAATTTTGATTTAATATTACTCGAAAACGACTCCAACAATTTTGATGAAAATTTAGGAGATGTTACCTCTACAAACAAGGATTAATATGTGATATGCCGTTATATTGGGAAAACTCGTTGAAGGGCGTGGCACTGCCCACAAAAAAATAATACGCTATAAAAACAAAACTAATAAAGCAATTTTTCCAAAATTAACTGTGGGGAGCCTACTTGCTATAAGGCATCTCTGATCTAAAAGCGAGCGAAATATCGCCGTTGCGCGTGGTATCTCCCATACAAGCAAAATACGTTGAATGCTATTTCTCTCAATTGTTACAAGGTATTTTAATGAAATTTATTATGTAGGTACTACTTATCAATGCTTTATAATAAACGAAAAATGGGCGGAATCGAAGAAGTGCCACGCCAATTTTTAACCAATGAAAATTTTGATTTAATATTTCTCGAAAACGACTCCAACAATTTTGATGAAAATTTAGGAGATGTTACCTCTGCAAACAAGAATTAATATGTGATATGCTGTTATATTGGAAAAACTCATTGAAAGGCGTGACACCGCCCACAAAAATATAGTACGGTATGGAAAGAAAACTAATAAAGCAATCGTTCTGAAATTAAGTGTGGGAGCCTACCTGCTATAAGGCATCTCTGATCTTAAAGTGGGCGAAATATCGCAGTTGCGCGTGGAACCTCCCATACAAGCAAAATACGTTAAATGCTATTTCGCGCAAATGTCAAAATATATTGTATTTTAATGAAATTTGGTATGTAGGTACTACTTATTAATGCCTTGTAATAAATAAAAAATGGGCGGTATCGAAGAAGTGCCACGCCCCCGTTTTAACCATTGAAAATTTTGATTCAATATTACTCGAAAATTTCTCCAACAATTTTAATGAAAATTTAAGGGATTGTACCTCTGAAAACAAGTATTAATATGTGATATTCCGTTATGTTGGGAAAACTCGTTGAAGGGCGTGACACCGCCCACAAAAATATAATACGCTATAATAATAAAACTACTGTAGCAATCTTTCTGAATTTAACTGAGGGAATCTACTTGCTATTAGGCACCTATGAACCTAAAGTGGGCGAAATATCACCGGTGCGGGTGGAACCTCCCACACAAGCAAAAAACACACTAAATGATATTTTTCATATGGTATGAGGGCCTGGATCATAAGTATCTAAAGCATAATGAAAATTGGGCGCTGCGCAATAACTGCCTCACCCACTTTGAACCAAAATAAAAATGTTGGTTCATTACTCAGGCACAAAAAAAAATGGAAAGAACTTTTTATTTCTAATATGCAGTCTTATGTATCTTTTGACGCTGAATCCGTCATTATACTTGATTGATTTTGAAATATCCTTGCTTGAAGTTAAAGAAAACGATGTGTTCAATCTTACAGCGTAGCTACAAGAAAGGGTGAAATTCTTTTTTATTAGTGGTATCGAATAGGCGTACCCTTCCTTATCAAAATATACTTTCGGATTTTTCAAATAGGTCTCTTACTTTCCGAGTTATGGCAAATTCCATTTATTTATTTTAGGGCATTGTATTTCACCAAAAAAATTTTGAGTTTCTGATATTTTTCTATACCATTCGATATTTTCCGAGTTTTTTCTTATTATTATTCTCATCGGTTAATTTATCATTTTGAAAGCATGAACATTGGAGGTAAAAAGATATGAATTTCATCACAAAAAATAGCTATGAATAAAAACATCGACTAAAATAAAAACATCAGATTGCTGACCGAGCAGGGATCGGTCTCCAGGTACTTTTTTGTACGGGCGGTAGGCGTGTCTGTTGACTTTTATGACGGAGGCAGAAAACCAAATTTCATTGAAATATGTTGTTCAGTTTTCGCAAAAAATGTATTTCCACGCACACCCAGCCAGCCAGACGGACATGGCTATATCGACTCAGGAGGTGACGCTAATCAATAATATATATACTTTTCCATACCTGCCACTTCTCCTTCTCTGCATTACAAACGGAAGGACAAAGTGAATATACCCTGGGTGTAGGGTATAAAAACTAGAAATTTTCATAAAACTTTCTTAAAATATTACTATTAAACTAACTCTTTGCGTGGTTAGAAGTTTATAGAGTTGCATAATTTGGATCTTATTGGGCTTAGCCGATAAGTCGATTTCCACTTAAAGCATCTGTTGGTCCATTGTGATCCCTCTTTTTGGTGCCCATAGGTATCTTTACTCTACATATGCAATCAATCCTTAAATAGGTATACTTATTTTTATACAAGTTTATATTCAAATTTCATAATTATAGGTAGTTCACTAGTTGTTGTACTGCTAATCTTGTTTTCTGGTCCCATTGAGATGCCTCGATGTACTTAAGGAATTTAGTCGGGTCCATATGTTAAATCTTGTTTTTGCAAGTTCAAGGCACCAGCAAAGGTAATGTTGACTGTCCTTATCTACGTCACAGTCCCAAACCATCTGCAAAAGTCATTTGTTTCAAACCCATTTGTTCATGGTGCCTGCATAAACTATTATGAGCTGTTACTACAGCTATAAATGATTTGAGAACTTAATTTTAGTAGTGATATAAATAGTTCTAGTCGTTTGATAATGAGTTGATCTTTCCCATCAGGTCATCATCTCCAGTACCGCTTCGTCTGAAATTTTTTTGAAATGAAGCCTTTCCTATCTGACTCATCTGCACTTTCATTGCCTGGAATATTTTTATTGTGTTGTTCATTAAGAACCTGAATCTCTCTACGACAACGGCTGATGACCTCAGATCTTATATTCCTATTTTGCAAAGCTTTGATGGTAGCTTGAATGTGGATGTAAATGGATATATCACTAGTTGATATATCCCGCATCGCCAACAACCTTGCTGCATCTGCTATTGCAAATATTTCCGTTCGAAATAACAAAGATTTATCTGATAATGTTGTGGATTCTCAGAGATCCAGAGATGATTTTTGTAAAGTCTGTGTAACCTTTCATGTAATCTGTCTGACTCCTTTCTGGCAAAATTGTTGTAGGTCCACTAGGGTGGCCCAAAAGGGAAAATTTAGGAAAAGCTTAAGTTTTCGCACGGAAAAACATGTGGTTGGAGTTAAAAATAATTATGAAATTTTTTGCTCTGAGATCCGGTTATTTTAAGTCGACCCGGTTTGAGCTTTTTTATCAGGAAAAATGCAAAAAACTCACATTTTTAACATATTTTTATGTAAAACATATTTTTATGTAAATTGTCTTTAATCCTAAAGTACATACATTTACCTTTCCAAGGAATTCAAAACGTCAAAAACACAAAAAATATAATGATCATAAATAATTTTAAAATCATAGAATATGCATTTTTCCTTTTCCTTCTTGTATTAAATATAGGTATTCTACATATGTAATAAGCCTTAATCTATCTCTCTAATCTATTTTTCAAATGCTTCTTCACACAGAGATATTCCGAAATCGGTACATTTTTTATTTTTTCTTAATAGTAGTATACATGCGACCACAAAACTTAATCATAACTATCTTTTATCAAAAACTACATACAATCATCTTTTCAATGAGCTCAAAAGTCTAAAGTCAGTAGAAATAGCTGGACATACGATATCATCGAAACTCTTCATGAGTATTTTGCTAACATTTTAAGCAACCACTCGCTGAATATTTCTAATAAATTTCAATGTAATGCTACAATACGTATTCCACCAAAACATTCGAAAAGATACAATCGTAAGCCCATAATTTCAGTCGAAGTAAGTAAGTAATTGACCTATAATATTGAACAGGAGCTACGTGGACTTGAGTATACAAAATATGACAACCGAAAACTGAGCTTACATTCTTATAGATAAGACCTCAAGTAACAAGAAAGTGTATGTTTCTTGGATCTGCGGTGCTCCGTTTTGTTATTCTCCACCCCCCCACGCATAATTTGCAATCACCGGTTTTTATATCATTTTATGGTGGACTGAGATATTCTTATTATGAACCTGTTTGTACTTCTTTTTTTCTATCACGTCAGGATCCGAAAAATTAAATTTTTATTCTGTAAATTTAATAGGTAGCGATTTCAAAGATTCACTTGCTTTATCTAAAATGCAACTGCCATTTTTCATTTGATTTTAGTCAGAAAGAGATCAAAATTTTCTTGATAAAATATGTTATTTAAAAAAAAAAAAATTTATAAATATAATTGAACTTGAACTTTTTAAATTGTTCGGTCCGGAAAAATCCTTTGTATGCTATTGAGAGATACCCTTTTTTAAAGGCTAATGGTTATCTAATTAATTTCACTTTTATTTTTTTTTTGTAATATAGCTTTAAAATGATCTCAAAACAGTGATTGAGCAAGGATAACTCAGGATACTGACGTGAAAAATAAATCCAAGTTCAGATTTGTGGCAAGGTCTTAATCCACCATAAACGGCTATAAAATCCTGGAGAATAAATTATGCTCGATGGGTGAGGGTTGGAAAAATGAACCACCGCAGGCAACACACACTTTCTTGTTATTTGAGGTTTTTTCTATAAAAATGTGAGCTCAGTTTTCGGTACTTATATTTTGCATACTGAAGACCACGAAGCTCCTGCTCTATATTTTGAGTCAATTCTTTACTTCGACTGAAATTATGGGTTGACGATTGCATTTTTTCGTATGTTTTGGTACAAATACGTGAAGTAGCATAATATGACATTCAAATTAACATACTTGAAATAATCAGTGAATGGTTGGTTAAAATGTTAGCAAAATACTCATTAATTCATTGCATTCCATTGCCAAAAAGAAAATTAACAAGAAATTCACGACATTTTAGGTATTATTTCCACTGATTTTAGACTCATTGAAAAGGTGATTGTATGTAGTTTTTGATAAAAGATAGTTATGATTGAGTTTTGTGGTCGCATATGTACTTATATATTAAGAAAAAACAAAAATGTACCGATTTCGGAATTTCTCTCGATTAAGGCTCATTATGTAGGGCACATATATTTAATACAAGAAAGAAGGGCAGAAAAGCATTTTCTATGACTTTAAAATTTTTTATGATCATAAAATTATTTGTGATTTTCAAATTTTGATGTTTTCACATGTCAGGCTTTTCCCAACGATTTCAGACGTTTTGAATTCCTTGGAAAGGTAAATGTATGTACTTTAGGACTAAAGACAATTTAAAAGTATTAGGTTGAGTTTTGGGGTTGTTTTACATATTGTAAAAATATGTAAAAAAGGTCAGATTTTTGCATTTTTCCTGACAAAGAAGCTCAACCCGGGTCGAGATCAAAATATTTCATAATTATTTTTAACCCACACTACATGTTTTTCCGAACGAAAACTTTTGGATTTACGATTTTAAAATTTTTCATGCAACTCTCTAAATATGGTCCAATACGGTTGAAATTTGGGAAGGTGGAGAATATAAATTTCAAACTTCTTAAAATATGAACCACCCTAATGTCCATAGCTTAGTTTATTGAACCTGTAAGTCAAATATAAAGATCTATTAGTAAAATATTTAGTATTACTTGCAATGCTTTTGTCGGAGTAGTCCTCATAGCCCCGATATACGTAAAAGGGCCAAACTTCTTATTTTATCCAATTCCTTTACATTGTTCAGTATTTTAAGGTATGGCCACCATACTACACAACCATATGACAATATAGGTCTAATAACTATCGTGCACATCGAATGAATCAGCTTAAGGTCCATTCCAACATAATTATTTTCTGACATGAGAAGAAAGCTGCGTAAGTCTTTCTTTTGCATTTAGTTTCCAGTTTAGTTTTCTGTTTAATATTATTCCTAAGATTTTTGCGCTATCACGAAGCTCAAGCATATCTGTCCATTTGCTTTCGGTAACGGGAAAATCGGGATCTTCCTTCTGTTAGTAAAAAGTACTAGTTCAGTTTCCATTGGGTTTATATTTAACCAGCAATTGGTGGCCCATTCTGTTAAGGCACGAAGTACTCTCTGTAACAATGTCGCTATTGTATTTAAGCAGATACCTGTAGCCTTTGTCTTCTATTGCCTCATTTAATAATACCAATGACCACAATGTTGGTGAGGCAACTCCGCCTTTCGGGGTCCTCTTTTTGCCTTAACTGAGATGGTTGGTTGATGCACCATCATCTGTAGTGATCTTTCTGTCTTTCAACATTTTAATTAGCCAATTTGCGATTTCTGATTTTAAATAAAAATTTAATAACGATGAATTTCTGTCGAATTAATCTTATTAAAAGCTCCTTCTAAAGGGTGTTTTTTTTAGAGGTATAAAACTTCGAATTGAAATAAAACACAAGAAAATCGTTTTAATGTCCATCAATTTGGCTTTATTGGAAGGATAATTTTATGCCATTAATGTTTAAATATGATTTCGGGCATGTGGCCACCGCGGCTGGCTCGAATAAAGCCAATTCTACAGGTCCAATTTTCAACCACTTTTTCGAGCATATGGGGCCGTATGTCGGCAATAACGCCACGAATGTTGGCTTCCAAGTCCCCTAACGTTTCTGGTTTGTTGGCGTAGACGAGCGACTTCACATATTCCCAAAGAAAATAATCCAATGGTGTCAAATCACACGATCTTGGTGGCCAATTGACAGGTCCATTCCGCGAAATTATGCGCTCATCGAATGTTTCCTTCAATAAATCGATTGTGACGTGCGCTGTGTGGCATGTAGCGCCGTCTTGTTGGAACCACAACTCATCCACATTCATGCCATCCAATTCGGGAACAAAATAGTCGGTTATCATGGCTCTATACCGGTCTCCATTAACGGTAACTGACTCTCCAGCATTATTTCGGAAGAAGTATGGCCCAATGACTCCACCAGCCCATAGAGCACCAAACAGTCAGTTTTTGTGGATGTAATGGCGTCTCAAGGGTCTCATGTGGATTCTCTTCACTCCAAATGCGGCAATTTTGCTTGTTGACGTAGCCATTCAACCAAAAATGAGCCTCATCACTGAACAAAATTTTGCGATGAAAATCAGCATCGAGATCAATCTCATTTTCGGCCCATACACCAAAATCACGACGTATTGCATGGTCTCGCGGCTTTAATTCTTGCACAAGCTGGATCTTGTAAGGTCGCAAGCCAAGATCTTTGCGCAAAATCTTCCATAAAGTTGATGGACAAAGCTCCAATTGCTGTGCACGGTGGCGAATCGATTCATTCGGGTCCTCTTCAACATTTTGCTCTACAGCGGCAATTGTTTCTTCGGTGCGCACTGTTCGACGTCTCTGCGGATGCGTATTATCACATAGGGTAAACGTAGTGCGAAAACGATCCATGGTTAACCGAATTAATTGCTCTGATGGACGATTATGTCGACCATTAAATGGACGGAGCTTGCGGTAAACTTCGCGAACTGAACCATTATTTTCGAAATAAATTTGCACGATTTGCAAGCGTTGTTCTTTTGTCAACCTGTTCACGATGAAATGGCAAACCAAACTGAACATAAATGACATTAGAGTTGCCAGATTTGACCACAAAATGCCAGTTTTATCTCTATTCGAAAAACAAACCTCTAAAAAAAACACCCTTTATATCAAGAAATCATCTAAGGGTGTATTCTTTCAAATGCAGCGATTACCTGCCTTGGATCACAATTAACAAAACAAAACAAACATCTCGGAAACTTTAATTGTATGATACTAACAGTTAAGCTTATACTGTGGTATAAAATCTCGTTTCTATTAATGAGCTAAAGAAATTTATTTTACTTCAAAAAGGTGTCTTTCACACATACAACACATCACGGTGCTCTTGATAGGTGTGATGAAAATGTCGACAAAATCTGTGAATGGGGTTTCATTTGTGCTAGTTTAGTGGCCTACAAAATGCAAACCCCGAAATCGTAGCTGCTCATCTCCGCGAAATATCGCAAAAATACATATCCCATATAAAATAAAAAAAAATCACGTCGTGCTTGAACCAAGTTTAAATAAAAGTTTCTTGCATATGAGTTCTTTGACTGAATTATGTTACGTAATAACTTCACGAATCAAATGATCCCAAAATTAAAAAAATCGAATGGGCCCTTTTTGAAATAAGGAGCCTTAAGCAATAACTATAAAAAGTTAATACAACACAAAATTAAAAATATTTGTAACATTTTCAATGTTATTTAATGGCGCATATAAAAGCAAACATATTAAGCCTATGTTGAGCAAAATCGAATGAAATTTCCAAGAGATATAAAGGCTTTAGTGCAATAAGGAAGATGTGAGAATTTTCGAAATGTTCGGCATGAGTCAACAGATCCAATTTTTCAGCCTCCAAATAGGACACCCTACACTTATTGAACACTTTAAAGATGATTTAAGTAACTTCTAATCATTCTCTGTAGAAGAACATTGCGGATTGTATCAAAAATATTAATTTTCAAAAGAAATCGAAATTTCTCTATTGCACTAAAACCTTAATATATTTTGGAAATTTCATTCGATTTTGCTCAACATAGGCTTAAAATGTTTGCAATTATATGCGCCATTAAATAACATTTCTAAAAATAATTATTTAAAAAAAAAAATATATGCCAAAAACAAAGTGTTTCATTTGAAGTTGATGTGAAAAATTTAAAAAAATTTTGAAATATCAAGCCTTTTCCTGCTTTAACTCGGTCAATTTTGTTTGGAGCATAATAATTGGTATACTTGTTAGAAGCGCCGTTAATCACTCTTTGTAAGCGTGGACAAATAAAATTGATCGGACTTGGCGTCATAGAAATATATTGATGTATATGAAGCTATAACCTAAAAATTATAAATTATCGAATATCTTGGGAACGACCCCAAGGAAAAAAAAATAAATGCGTTTTTCGTGTTCAGCGACCTCAAATTAGTTTAGAAAAAATAGTTTGCAAAATGTTACAAATATTTTTAATTTTGTGTTGTATGAACTTTTTGTAGTTATTGTTTAAGGCTCCTTATTTCAAAAAGGGCCCATTCGATTTTTTTAATTTTGGGATCATTTGATTCGTGAAGTTATTACGTAACATAATTCAGTCAAAAAACTCATATGCAAGAAACTTTTATTTAAACTTGGTTCAAGCACGCCGTGAAATTAAAAAAAGAAACACAACAAACAAATATAAAAGTATTCATTTTAAATGTATTTTGCAATGTTAAATCCGAATCCGGCCTTGGAATTGCTGTATCTCATATAGTTTTTGATATCCTAGTCCAAGCAAGCAAAAAATACCGTTTTTGCTTTATTTTAAAGCTATATAACTAGAATATAGAACATTCATAAGTAGAATCCAAAACAATATCTGAAAGTTATAATCTTTTTCTTTAAAACCTAATTTAAATCATGTCAATAGCTTTATTTTTCTCCGAAATATCGTAGACTGAAATAATGAGAAAATTTATTTTTTGCACTTGTTTTACTTTTTAGGTTAGGATATCTCCAAGAAAAATAAAGACATCGCCATAATTTAAATTAAGTTTTAAAGAAAAAAACTAGAACTTTCAGATATTGTATCGGATTCTACGTATGAATGCTCTATATTCTAGTTATATAGCTTTAAAATAAAGCAAAAACGGTATTTTTTGCTTGCTTAGGCTAGGATATCTCAAAAACCATACAACAGTTGTGTTTCTTTTTTTAATTTTTTTTTTTTTTATTTTATGTATATGGGATATGTATTTTTGCGATATTTCGCGGAAGCCCCATTCACAGATTTTGCGACATTTTCATCACACCTATCAAGAGCACTGTGACATTGAACAGGAAAACTTAAAATTTTGTGTAGAAGGTTTTACGCTCATTTGAGTGCAAAAATCGTTTGCCGTTTTTGTTCTTTCAATACAAGGTATGAACTTTTGACTAGATCAAATCCTTAGAGGTGGTGCCTTCGTTAGATATCGGGTGATTAAGTTCGAGAAAATTAATTTTTCCATATCTTGTTAGGGATTATTACTAGGAAAAAACTTCGGTCCACAATTTTGTACTTTAGATAATTTCCTGTAGAAAAGTTTTTTCTTACGACTTACAGTTCATGAGTTATAGTAATTTGTACACTTGTACAAGGCAAATATCCGTAACTTTACATAGGATATCTCCTAAACCATAAGTCGTACGAAAACATCCTTCATAACTTTTCCATAGTAAATTTTTAGAGCTAAAAAATTATAACATGTGCTCAGTCGGGAATTTTAAAATATATCAAAAAAGGTTTTTTCGTAAAAAATCGCATGTCACTTTAAAGACCTTGATTTAATCAAGATAACCAAAGGTTTTTCATTTTCTTTTTCCTAAAAGTTTTTCCACAACCCTCCATCCCTGCTGAAAAACAAACAACTTGCTTCAATCTCGTTACGAAAAAACATTTGTATATAAAAATACTTGAAGAAATAACCTTTTAATATCCTCAAGTTTCCTCAAGTTTTCCGATTATTCTTCTATCTTTGGATTTTCCGGCTGGGCACATGAAGTTTCAACCGTTTATGGTGTTGCTATGACTGTACACTAGGGCTGTTGAAAAAAAAAATTTTTTTCGAATTTCTTAGATATACTTTGACATCACGTTCTACATCATGACAGAATATCCCATAAATTTTTTCAGATTTTTAAATGCATTTTTAAAGGTGGCTCAAAGCAAAAATATATTTTTAATATTTTTTTTTTTAGCATTAATTATAAAATGTTGGCAAACAATTTGAAAAATTTGTTTTAGAGTAACATAAAAACATTCATTTTGTTTGTTTTTTAATGAACTTTAAAACCTACGTTGTAATTTTGACAAAAAAAAATTTTACACCTCTTAAAAAACGAAAAACTGCCTTAAAAAGGCGAAATTTAACGGTTTTTCAAAGAAAAAAGTCATCGTGCTTTAAACGAAATGAACATTTTTTAATTTACAAGATCTCATTCGAAAGAGCTCTTAAAAACCTTCAAAACAAGACACGTTAAGACTTTTTTGGGCCAGCCGACTCGATGATATAACGTTTGAAACATGGTAATGCAGCCCCGTGAAAGGCAAAACGCTTTTTTACTCAAGAGGGAGGCATCTGACAAAAAAGTGCACATGGCATAAAATTCTTAGAATCATGCAAGGAATAAGTGTGAATTGTTTTTATTTTATTATTTTGTTTTAGAAAAAAATTTCACGGGGCTGCATTACCATGTTTCAAACGTTATATCATCGAGCCTGCTGGCCCAAAAAAGTCTTAACATGTCTTGTCTTGAAGGTTTTTAAGAGCTCTTTCGAATGAGATCTTGTAAATTAAAAAATGTTCATTTCGTTTAAAGCACGATGACTTTTTTCTTTGAAAAACCGTTAAATTTCGCCTTTTTAAGGCAGATTTCGTTTTTTAAGAGGTGTAAAATTTTTTTTTGTCAAAATTACAACGTAGGTTTTAAAGTTCATTAAAAAACAAACAAAATGAATGTTTTTATGTTACTCTAAAACAAATTTTTCAAATTGTTTGCCAACATTTTATAATTAATGCTAAAAAAAATATATAAAAAAATATATTTTTGCTTTGAGCCACCTTTAAAAATGCATTTAAAAATCTGAAAAAATTTATGGGATATACTGTCATGATGTAGAACGTGATGTCAAAGTATATCTAAGAAATTCGAAAAAAAAATTTTGAACAGCCCTACTGTACACTTTTTGATAAAAATAATGATGAAAGTTACTATCTAATCTCTCAAGTTGCCATCCTTTTCTACTTCCCTCAGTTTTTCCACAATTTTCCACCAAAGTTTACCGGCTGAAAAATTTCAGCCACGCATAACTTTGATTGCGTTAAATATTTTTGAAAGAAACTTGTTAACTTAAGTTTTTCTGTAAAAATATTTAATAACAAATAAAACATGATTGTCTGAATATTTTTCACTCGGTAAATTTTCATTGAAAATTGTGGGAAACCTGAGATGAGAGGAAAAATTCGGAAAATGCAGAAAACTTGAGGATATGGAAAATTGATTTCCTCAAGAATTTTCTTTCAAAAATACTCACCCAACTGCAAATTATAAAAGTACTCTATAATAAAGTCAATATCCTAAGGCAGAGAGCAATTTTCTAAAAATTTTTGATGCAGAACTAAGCCCTCTCAAGCTCCAATTTTGTATAAGGCAGCTGTATTTTTTTAAGGAGTTGTTTCTGACTGTTGGGGTCAAATAACACAAAAAAGACAAAGTCTTTTAATTAAGTCTTATATCTGAGTTTTTAAAAAATGTACTTATGCAACATGGTGCATAAAAGGAATCATTTTTTGTTCTTTTTTTTAATCCATCAAACTCAAGTAAGTATTTGACTAACTATATATACAGTTAATCCTTTTCGAGTGTCCACAGTAGATTTAAGCTACAAAAACAAGCAATAACGCTTGAAAATAGAAATAAATAAATAAATAATGAAAATAAAGGGTTAAAAAAATATAAATTTTTTTTAGATAAGAAATCAATCAAACTGATAAAAGTAACTAAAAGGGCCCAAAATCATAGAAAAAGTTACTAACGGCAATACAGTTCATACAAAAATAAAACTAGAAAACACACCATGTGGTACACCAGTGGTTCTCAACTGGTGGGATCCCTAGGGAGGCGTGAAGACAATTCAGTGGGGGGCGCGACACATTTCAGAAAGCCTTTGGAAATACAGAAACTATACAAGGCATAATTTTTTTTATCTTATTTTATGTCAATCTTGTTATTTTGTTATTTTGTTGATTTTGAAGTTTTGAATCGTTAAATACTGCCACGTTCTGGAATCCAATTTTCTTCGGATGGAATCGGATTTGTATTTTAACAAATTAATTTGGATATCGGTTCCAATCTGATAACAAAGGATAGCTCGGATTCCAGATCTGAGAGAGAATAAAAGTTGCCAGATTTGGATTTAGCAACCGCAAATCAACAAAAAAAAAAACAGTTATCGAGAACGCATTCAAAATGTCGTGTTATTGGATTCTGAAACACTAAAATTTCAGAACATGGCTGGTAAACTGGATTTTAAAACAACCCAATGACCTCTTTTTTGTCATATTAATTTGTAATCATTTTTGAATAAGGAGTAAATTTTCATGTGAAAAATGGCAAAACATATTTTGTTTTTTGAAGGAGGGCGCGAGCTTGTGCAGAAATTGAAAAGGGAGGCGTGACCAAAAACGGTTGAGAACCACTGTTCTAGCATTATCTGATAAAATGCTTTTATTTAGCATTTTGACAAAATTTGTTTTTTTTTTTTTTTTTTGTATAGGAGGTGCTGCGCCTTCTTGTCCGAATTCATTAGTTTTTTTAAAGCTGGCCTTAAATGTTTCCTGCCCTGTGACGGGTTTCGCTCTTTTTCAAACCTTCAAGCCAGTACATAATTTTATCGAGCTATCTTACTTTCGGAAAGATGTTTTACATGCACATGTGTTAAGCCTTGATTAGCCCGTTGATGAATGTGTCTATCTGTTTTTTTAAATTAAGTTAACGGCCAAACAACTGGACTAACCAAGCAGCTCACAACCTTCAGCCTTAGGGCACGGTTACCCTGGATATCTTCGCAACATTCGTTACGTGGCGAGCTAGTGTGAGTAAGCGATCAAATTAAAATCAAGAAACGTCTCACCCAGAGTGGGCGGCTGCCAAAAATAAACCACAACAGTATGCAAAATATCGGCTTGACACAGTACTTATTTATTTTATTACGATCTCAAAAATGTTCGGAATGTGCCGTGCGATGTTTAATTTTTTTTTTTTTTTTGTCATGATTCAAGGAGTTCTAATAAATATAAGAATACAAGTTTCTTTTAAATGCAATGGATTTGAATTAAGATAACAAATTAAATTTTTATTTAAATTTCACAATTATAATAGCTATGTTTTTGTGGACATTTATCTTGGCTTGTCCTAAGCAAATTTATTTATCTGGATTAAGTTAATCACATAAAAAAACCAAAATTTACTTTCAATATCATCGGTTTTTGAAAATTCAACACTCAAAGTTCTTACCCCGTCGATTGATTGTAAAAATGTTACACTTTAGCCTGCTTAGACACGGTGCTCTTGAACAGTCGATAGGTTTTTTGAGTATGTGGAGAAAATCTGTGAATGGAGTCTCATTTATATTAGTTTAGTGGTCTGAAAAATGCAAACCCCGAAATCGTAGCTGATCATCCTCGCGAAATATCGCAAAAATACATATCCCATATAAAATAAAAAAAAATTCAGAAAACAAAACGTGACAAACATATATAAAAATAGTAATATTCAATGTATTTTGTAATGCTGAATCCGAATCCGGCCTTAAAATTGCTATATCTCATACAGTTTTTGAGATATCTAAGCATAAACATGGAAAAAAATACCGTTTTTGCTATATTTTGAAGCTCTATAACTATAATATAGAATATTCATACGCAGAATTCGATACATAATCTGAAAGATCCAATTGTTTTCTTTAAAACCGCATTTAAATTACGTCAATAGCTTAATTTTTCTTCGAAATATCGTAGACTGAAATAATGACAAAACACGTTTTTTGCACTTTTTTAACTTTTTAGGTTAGGATATCTCCGAAAAAAATAAAGATATCGGCATTATAAGATTGATTAGAGCTTTCCATTTCTGCATCAGAATTTACGGATATACGTCCTGTTATATAGCTCCAAAACACAGCAATAAAACATAGCATCGGCTTCGTTTCCTTGTTTAGGCTAAGATATCTCAAAAACCGTATAAGATACAGCAATTCTAAGGCCGGATTCGGATTCAGCATTGCAAAATACATTAAAAATATTTATTTTTATATTTGTTTGTTGCGTTTTTTTTCTGATTTTTTTTTATTTTATATGGGATATGTATTTTTGCGATATTTCGCGAGGATGATCAGCTACGATTTCGGGGCTTGCATTTTTCGACCACTTAACTAATACAAATGAAACCCCATTCACAGATTTTCTCCACATACTCAAAAAACCTATCGACTGTTCAAGAGCACTGTTTAGAGGACAACAATTTTTAGAAAATAAACTGAAATTTTGGCACCCTTCGCACTGGGCAGAAAAAGTTGTACAAAGGTAAAATGTCTCTAGAAAAGAAAACGCTATAAAATAACATCATTTGTCTCATATACTATACATCCCTTAGGTGCTCTCCCATTTGTTTTTTATAATTATACAATTTATATTACGTTTCCTTCAGTGATTTTGCTGTGTTGAGATCTATAAATCTCGTTATTTTTGTCAGTAAATGTTGTTTTTCCTTTTCTTCCATTCGCTTTGTTTTTAATGACACTTAATGCAAAGTTAGGCGGTACTCCTTGGTCGAAAATAGCCAAAATCGGTAGCCCTGTTGAAATTTATACTCAGATTTAAAATAAATCGCGGCCGAAATAGATTTATTTTTGTATGTAAACATACGTAATTTACACCAAAATTTAGAGATAAATCTAGAAACAGCCCAGTGGAAACTTAAGTAGTATTGGATAGATTCAGATGCGCAAGACAATAAGGTTATATCATATATATCGCATTTTGTAAAATTCTCAAGATTCTTAGTACGAGTGCTATCATTTAAGGATAATAAATCAAAATGCTCTCCGACACCAATTCAGACTCAAAAATTATAAAATTCAACATATGTATGTTATGTTGTTGCTTCAAAAAGAATAGACATTATACCGACATAAGGTGCTAACATACTATGTAAACGTAAAAAATAAACGATGATAAAAATTTAATATAACATATGTCTTAAAAATATATTTATATATGTATTTATGTACGGCTATGTATTTAATATTTGAACATTGACATAACATAAATATTAAATATACGTTAAAGCACCCACCATTAACTTCGCTATTTAGAGGAGTAACAGCACTCTAAGTAAAAATACTTAAATTGGGAATACTGCATTAACACATGTATAGAACAACCCGTGCCATCTTTACCATATGACCCAATGGGTCCCTATCTCCAGGGCCCCGACATTTTAATAGTAAGCGAATAAAAAAAAAAGTTTTATTATCTTTTTTAAAATGATTTCATTTAATTTTTCACAACAAACCGAAGGTTTATGAAAAACTAAAACATTTTGTCATGGGCAATGGGTTGCAAGGCGGATAAAACATCACACAAAATGTTCAAATGAAAATTTCATCTATAGTAGAAATGAGTGTTTTTCATAAAGAATCTCTTATTAACTTCTGATTAGGAATATTATTTCGGGATCCCGGCTTTTTTGCAGTCCCGAAAAACCTGGGATTGTTCGCGAAGGATCCCTGAATTTCGCGATTTTTTGAATGAATATATTTTGCCAATTTAGTGCTTAAATTATATTTACAAAAGAACTTATCCATTTTGTCAAGCTCTGTGCCTTAATATTGTTTTGAATGGATTGGTGATCTTTTTGTCCAGGTTATTAGAGAAAGAGTCTTATTCTGAAAATGACGAAAATGTCAACAATAAACAAGTTACAGAAGAACCAAATAATTAAAAAGATTTTTTTTTTGCAAATTTTCTATCCCTAAACAGCTTCTCATTTCTTTCCACAATTCAATCTATGAGCGCTGCAACAAATTTCGATCTCATCTTAAGAAGAAATCTAAAAATTAAAGGCGATATATATTTCATTTGAATTTAATTGAAATCATTGAACATTTTTTACTTTTTTTTTGTATTTGTTTGATGATTGCTCTAGAGTACTCTAGATCAAGTCAGAACAGTTATGAAACTTTTTTCTGCTCTAGCTTGCTCTATTCTACTCTGAAAAGTGTTCGAAGAGTCTGATCTAAATTGCTCTGTTTACTCCTTTCTGGTCTAGATTTTTATGTTGAGCAGGTAAGAGCAGTAAATTGTCAAAGAAAAATCAAAACAAAATAAATATTTTTAAAATTGTATATCAATTCAGTTGTTTATTTTATATTTTTAACCTTAAAAAATGTAGGGGAAGGGTATCGGGTGTGGAAACCGTTTTGTTTTCGACTCATAATTTTTGACCAAATGTATATTATGCAGACATATGAGTGTCAATGGAAAGCTAAAGATCTTAGCTAAATATTGGTGGAGAAAGTAAATTGATTTCGTCAGTTGAAAAAATTATATCAAAAAATAGTGAAGTGATCATTTTTCACAAAAAAAAAAATTTTGGGTCCGGTTGTGAGCACCCTTAGAAAATCGGCTAAAAATCTGAAAATATGAAATTTAACGCAATCAAATGGAGAAGAAAGCAAAATTAACTTATTTCGGAAACATTGATTGACTCACAAAAACTTGACAAATTCTGCTCAACGTCTTAAACAAAATCAGCGTCACTGAAAACGTCTAGATCAAATGGCATAATGCCTGTTGCCCCGTAACCAGACTTGATTATCTTCGGCTGATGACGGATCAATTGTTTTGCAGATTAAGCTAGCTAGGTGACGTAATTTCTAGCTCTTTTTGACATTGCTATTTTGCCAAGCATGTATTTTTGTACCAATCCATGACCGAGATTTTTTGCAAAGTGTTATGCCACTTTAACACCCACACTTAATGAAAATAACTTTTTCTCTACGACATAATGCATAATGCCTGTTGCCCCGAAACCAGACTTGATTATCTTCGGCTGATGACGGATCAATTGTTTTGCAGATTAAGCTAGCTAGGTGACGTAATTTCTAGCTCTTTTTGACATTGCTATTTTGCCAAGCATGTATTTTTGTACCAATCCATGACCGAGATTTTTTGCAAAGTGTTATGCCACTTTAACACCCACACTTAATGAAAATAACTTTTTCTCTACGACATAATGCATAATGCCTGTTGCCCCGAAACCAGACTTGATTATCTTCGGCTGATGACGGATCAATTGTTTTGCAGATTAAGCTAGCTAGGTGACGTAATTTCTAGCTCTTTTTGACATTGCTATTTTGCCAAGCATGTATTTTTGTACCAATCCATGACCGAGATTTTTTGCAAAGTGTAATGCCATTTTAACACCCACACTTAATGAAAATAACTTTTTCTCTACGACATAATGCATAATGCCTGTTGCCCCGAAACCAGACTTGATTATCTTCGGCTGATGACGGATCAATTGTTTTGCAGATTAAGCTAGCTAGGTGACGTAATTTCTAGCTCTTTTTGACATTGCTATTTTGCCAAGCATGTATTTTTGTACCAATCCATGACCGAGATTTTTTGCAAAGTGTTATGCCACTTTAACACCCACACTTAATGAAAATAACTTTTTCTCTACGACATCTTTAAAGAGCATATTGGTTCTTTTTTTTTCACTAAAAAAGCGTAAAATGGCATAAGAATACCATTTAGATTAGTAACGTTAGCATCCACGACGATATTTCAGTAAAACACACGCTTTAAATAAAAAAAGAGGGGTGCCCACACCCCGACCAATTCGGGGCCCATACTCGACTTTAATAGCCACTTTGAAAAGCAATGAGCAAATTGTGTTGTGTGAACATTTTGGTTGCATTCAGTTTTGAATCACAAAATATAATAAATATACTGCATAAATATAGATTGCATTCAGCATTTCGCACTTGAAAAATTATTGAAAAAAACTTTTGCGTTGATTTTCACTTATTCAAAAATTATTTTATTCTCAGCATCAAGCAAATGCGTCTGTTTTTTCCGGTAAATGCACAAAAATTACGTGCTGTCATAACAAGCGCTTAACATTTGTCAGTACAGCCGCATTTGTTTTCTGTCAAAAGTTACGGGGGGGTGCCCACACCCGAACCCTACCCGATGGCTCACAGTGTGCGGTTTGGCTGAAATTTGTGAATAAATTGTAGAACTTTTGAAAGGAGTACGCTAGAGACGTCTTGTAAACGGCTTTGTAATGCTTATTCATCAGCCTTTTAAGGAAACATATGCAGATTAGGAAATTATTTTGACATAACCTCAAAAAAATTTATCAAACATGGGATTTGTTTCAAAAAATCAACTAAATTAAGCATCACGTCTAGACCGAATTTTTTTTGCCACGAATTACATTTTAAAATGTTCCAGTTAATACACCATTCAAATGTGAGCTTAAAGGAAGCACTGGTCTAGCCGTGACGCTTAATTTAGTTGATTTTACTGATACAAAAGTAACAAGTAACTAAAAAATGTTTGATACTTGATACAAAAGTAACAAGTAACTAAAAAATTTTTGATACTTGTTACAAAAGTAGCAATCTCATGAGTAACTATTGTTATTGATACATTGGTTTTCAGGACTGCCAACTGTTATTTATTTTTATTTTGGTTAAATGGAACTTTTTAAATTTAATTAACAAAAATAAATTTAGGTCTTGAAGTTCTTAGATAAGCTTTTTAAAAAATCCAACATATATTTTTAGTGTTGCCACCTGGTTATTTTCTGGAATTTTGCTAAAATCATACTTTTTGTGACTTAATTCAAATTTTTACTTTAGGACACGCTCAGATAAATTTTTTTTAAATTATACAAAAACTTTTAGGGTTGGCACCTGATTTTTGTTTTGTAAATTTTGCTTAAGCCATATATGTATTTAGAAAAAAAATTTAATTTTAGTCTTAAAACGCTTAGATAAACATTTTAAAAATCAAGCACATTTTTGGGGTTACCACCTGGTTTTTTAATAAAATCAAAATTTTCTTCCAAAAAATTCCTTAAAACACCATTTTCTCTTTATAAATTAACATATTGGGTCCAAAAACAACGAAACAAAAATTTAGGGTTGCCATATTAGGGTTGCCAGATGTTTTTTCGCAAAATTGCCTTTCTTTGTCAACTTTCTTTATTGAAAAGTTATAGGATCAACCCAAAAACCCATTATAATTTTTTTAGGGTTGCCACCTGGTTTTTTTAATAAAATCAAAATTTTCTTCCAAAAAATTCCTTAAAACACCATTTTCTCTCTATAAATTAACATATTGGGTCCAAAAACAACGAAACAAAAATTTAGGGTTGCCATATTAGTGTTGCCAGACGTTTTTTCGCAAAATTGCCTGGCAACCCTAATATGGCAGACGTTTTTTCGCAAAATTGCCTGGCAACCCTAATATGGCAACCCTAAATTTTTGTTTCGTTGTTTTTGGACCCAATATGTTAATTTATAGAGAGAAAATGATGTTTTAAGGAATTTTTTGGAAGAAAATTTTTATTTTTTAAAAAAAACCAGGTGGCAACCCTAAAAATTTACTATGGGTTTTTGGGCCGATCCTATAACTTTTCAATAAAGAAAGTTGACAAATAAAGGCAATTTGGCGAAAAAACGTCTGACAACCCTAATATGGCAACCCTAAATTTTTGTTTCGTTGTTTTTGGACCTAATATGTTAATTTATAGAGAGAAAATGGTGTTTTAAGGAATTTTTTGAAAGAAAATTTTGATTTTATTAAAAAAACCAGGTGGTAACCCCAAAAATGTGCTTGATTTTTAAAATGTTTATCTAAGCGTTTTAAGACTAAAATTAAATTTTTTTTCTAAATACATATATGGCTTAAGCAAAATTTACAAAAAAAAATCAGGTGGCAACCCTAAAAGTTTTTGTATAATTTTAAAAAAATTTATCTGAGCGTGTCCTAAAGTAAAAATTTGAATTAAGTCACATAAAGTATGATTTTAGCAAAATTCCAGAAAATAACCAGGTGGCAACACAAAAATATATGTTGTTGGATTTTTTAAAAAGCTTATCTAAGAATTTCAAGACCTAAATTTATTTTTGTTAATTAAATTTAAAAATTTCCATTTAACCAAAATAAAAATAAATAACAGTTGGCAGTCCTGAAAACCATTGAAAATATAAATTTATACATATGTATATGTATCAATAACAATAGTTACTCATGAGATTGCTACTTTTGTAACAAGTATCAAAAATTTTTTAGTTGCTTGTTACTTTTGTATCAAGTATCAAAAATTTTTTTAGTTACTTATTACTTTTGTATCAAGAAATAAAATTTTTTTTTGATACTGATACAAAAGTAACAAGTAACTAAAAAAATTTTTGATACTTGATACAAAAGTAACAAGTAACAAAAATGTATCAAGTTACAAAAGTAACTAGCTGTGCCCATCTCTGCTGTTCAGGATGTATTAATAGGCAATCGAGTTGCTAATTAAACAAAATTGTTTTTTAAACTACTCGCAACGCAGATGTAAATAGACATTAGCTGTGTTTTATGTTATCACATTTGTGTTACTTTCCGAACATTTATCGGTGGGTGCTTACACAAGCCCTAAAAAAGTTGTCAATAAAACTCAGCTTGTGTTGAAAATAAGACTAATAAGCGACAATATAAACTAGTAAGGGTGTTACCTTTGGCCTGGCCCAACATTAAATACCCTACACAGCAGTATTTTGAAAATTTTGCTAACATGGGAGGTGCCACGCCCTCCGAATTCACCCAGTTTTTTCTTAGAGTATGCATTTATAGTTCTTAGTATTTAAGTGAAATTTGGTTGGATTATCTGAAAAAATGTTTTGAGAAAAGCGTTTTGAAGCTTTTGCTTGTATGGGAGGAGCCACGCCCTCTTGTTCGATTTTATCCAGTTTTTGCTTAAAGCTTGCATTTATAGTTTTTAGTGTCTGAATCAAATCTTGTTCGATTATCTCAAAAAACGCTTTCAGTACAGCGTTTTGAAGCTTTTGCTTATATGAGAGGTGCCACGCCCTCTTGTCCGAATTCGACCAGTTTTTGCTCAGAGCTTGCGCTGACAATTCGTAGTATTTACGTGTATTTTGGTTGCATTGTTGTGAAAAATACTCCAAAATTTGCAATTTGAAGATATTTTTTGTATGGACGGTAGGCGTGTCCGTTGACCGATTTCGCTCATTTTCAATCCCCCGAGCTAACTTTGACGACAGAGGCTGTGTACCAAATTTCATTGAATTATCTTGCTTAGTTTTCCCAAAAAATGTATTTCCACACACAGCCAGCCACCCAGCCAGCCACCCAGCCAGCCAGCCAGACAGACGGACATGGCTATATCGGCTCAGGAGGTGACGCTGATCAAGAATATATATACTTTTCCATATCTGCCACGCCTCCTTCTCTGCGTTACAAACGGAAGGACAATTGCTGAAGACGGCAATGCTCACAACCTGCCATTTTATCAAAAATTTAGTTTATGATTTTAAAATAACACCAGGAAGCGGACGCACTCTTTTTAATTGTCTAGCCATTCCATGCTTAGCGTAACAAGAAATGACCTCAACACCTCCGATTTTGCGGAAATTTGGTAATGGTTTCGTTTCATACCAGAACCAAAAAAAAGCAAAGAGGGGTGAAAAAATTGGAAAATCGGTAAATTGTGACACACACTCCTTCACATAATTGTCCAAAACTTAGTTATTTCTTAACCGATTTTCACTTTCAGACCATTTTTGGAAAACCTACAAGATAATAGATCTTCAGGGATGCAGGTTTTTGTTATTTTTTACAAAAATCAAAAAATGGAGATTGCTGATTTTGTTTCTATACCACTCATTCAATGATTGATATAATAAATCAATTTAATTTATTTTGTATCATATCGCTCATTTTTTTTTTTTTTTTTTTTTACTCCAAAATATTTGGAAAACGACCTCCTGACACCATCTCGGGTCGAAATTTTTTTGTTCACCTATTGGGAATTTCATTTTATACGTCTAGGAATATATTCCACCACCTATGGTTATTGAACATGGAAAAAAAAAATTTTTAAAACATGGGTCATATAAGAGGGGATTATTTTCGGATATGCCCATATATACTTTTCCATGCCTGGTACGCCTCCTTCTCTGCACTACAAACGGAAGGACAAAGTGAATATTCGGGCACGGTATTAAAATAATATCTCAAATTTGCATGTATTGTTTGTTAACCAAAAAAACCCACAAAAAACGTATTTTCGAAATTTTACCCTACTGTAGAACTCTAAAATACATTTTGAATAAAACTTATTGCCCCAAGGTCATCATGAAATCACGCAAGGAACAATTTCTTAGAGTATCTTAACGCATCATATCCAGCTTTAATGGGTCTTTTTGGCTATTTTACCAAAAACTTGGTTATAATGGGTTAAAGTACATATTCGAGAAATGGTTAAGACTTAAGAATAATGCTTAAAAAATGTAATAAAAATGCTATAAATACAGAACAAATTTGACTGAAGTACATACAAAACATAACAAATTTTTATCTTCCTGTACATGCATATATTTACTTAGGGGAACTGATGCTATTGTGGTATAGCTAATGTTTAGTTGGAATTTTAAAGGGAACCGTTAGATCAATTTCAGTCAAATTTTTTTATGCTAATCATTGAAGTATTGGCTACTGAATATATTTCAATAAAATGTGTGCAATTTCATTAAAAAAAGTTATTAAGAAAAATCTGAAAAAAGTCAAAAAAGCTGTTTTCAAAAAGTTGGGAGGTAATGTGGTATATATGGTGGCACAATGTGGTATATATACTGGTCATTACTTGTAAAGTGGACTGGTAATGTGGCACATATAAGTAGGGTTATGTGGTATACTTAACCATACAACCAAATGTGAAGTTTGAAAGGTATGAAATAAGTTCATAATAATATTTACATTGGTTCTCAAACTCATAGTTTTTATAAAAAAATAAACAGCAATCAAATAATGTTAAGGATAACAAGATATATTCATATACCACATTAGCAAACCCTGACTATACCACATTGGCCAATTTTTAGAAATTACAAAATTCTAAAAATAAAATGGGAAACTTTGTGAATTTACACAGTTAAACACTTATTTTGCAATACCTTTATTGAATATAAATAAAACTTCACCAAAAAGCAACTTTTTCTTAACAAAATTTTTTTGCAAAAAATCCGCAAAAAAAAATCAACCACACACGACCTAAGTTTCGTTCAACTGACACCGGAAAAATTTTGTTTAGTGCATGACAGCTACACATCCCTGGTTTTGCATGTTTTCTGATAGGATAAAAGCAGTGACGTTCGCAGGTTCTTTCCCAATTCGAAGATATGCGACCATACCACATTGAAAAACTATACCACAATAGCATCAGTTCCCCTACTAACGGAAGTAATTGAAGAAGAAATAATCTACAGGTTTTTTAACTACACCGTCCTACAAAATTCAACTTTTGGTTGCACAAATGAAAAAAACCAATATATTCTGAAAGTATGGATAAAAATATAAAAATAATTTATACATGTCTTCCGGATTTTCTGGATCAGGTCGAAATTTTTTTCAATTGGCCTTTGAAGTTTTCTATACAAGTGTTGAGTCAGCACACAAAATTTTAAGATCCTTTCATCTGAGGTATATCATGTCTTCTAAAGACTTATGGAGGATCTTAAGCGGGATAATTTTGGAAAAAACTTTAACCCTATACATTAGTGTGTATCGAAAAACGAACACCCAATTCCACACTCAAATTATGAAAGAAGAGAGATAAAAAATTCAGGGAATATAAATTTTTTGACTTTAAAATAAATTCCTAGCTGGCCAAATGGCCATTGTTTATAAAAACCGAGTGATTTTGCACTGGAGCCTATCTAACGGTTAATTTTTTTCCAAAAAACACCATAGATATCGATTTGTGGTCTAAAACAATTTATGTGTGCAAATTTTCAGAGAGATCGTATGACGTGCAGAAGTATCACCAAAGGAATAAGAAACGATTATCTTCAATGAAAAGAATACTTTTTGTACTGGAGCCTATCTAACGGCAGATTTTTTTCCAAAAAACACTACAGATCTCAGTTCGTAGTCGAAAACAACTTATGTATGCAATTTTTCAGAGAGATTGTATGACGTGCAAGAGCGTCAGCAAAGAAAAAAAGCAATTATTTTCAATCAAACGTTTAGTTTTTGTACTAGAGTCCATCTAACGATTCATTTTTTTCAAAAAAAAAACTTGTGGTACTTGATTCGTCATAAAAAATAAACTATGCACCCAAATTTTAAGACTATTTTAGTACTAAACTACAAAAAACGTGCCCGAGTACACTTTTGTTGCCTTACAAAATATTTTTTTTGGAAAGAAAAAAAAAATAATCTTTCAGTCAAATAAGAGAGAAAATTGGTATGTCTCGAGGCTAAGAAGTTATGATTTTTTGAAAATTTAAGAAAAGGTCCGATCAGAAAATGGCCTATAGCTGGAACATTTCTTATCTCATTTTTATGTTTGGATCATTTTTAGAAAGGGATTGAATCATTCTATGCGCACAAGTAAAATTGTTTTGTATTTGGTAAAAATTACTAAATTTACTACTATTTTAGTACTAAACTACTAAAACGCTATAGTACCTATTTTCGACCTTCCAAAACAATTTTATAGAAAAGAAGACAAAACTACATTTCAAATGAATCTAAAATTTGGATAGTACCATTAATGGCATAAGAGAAATGATTTTTTGAACATTTCAGTACATGCAATATTTCGTATAATGTAGGTTTTTTTGTAATTTACATGATTTTAAATTCTTCGAAAGATTTTGAAAATGAAATACGCCGTGCTGCAATACGATTACCATGTACCGAATTTCAGCGAAATCGGAAGGGGTGTGGCAGATCTTGTTACGATAGGCATGAAATGGCTGTATACCATTTTTTAATCCTTCGCTGACACTCCTACCGTCGTTCCACCAATCTTAAAATTTGGGTGCATAGTTTATTTTTTATGACGAATCAAGTACCACAAGTTTTTTTTGAAAAAAACGAATCGTTAGATGGACTCTAGTACAAAAACTAAACGTTTGATCGAAAATAAGTGCATTTTTTCTTTGCTGACGTTCTTGCACGTCATACAATCTCTCTGAAAAATTGCATACATAAGTTGTTTTCGACTACGAACTGAGATCTGTAGTGTTTTTTGGAAAAAAGTCTGCCGTTAGATAGGCTCCAGTACAAAAAGTATTCGTTTCATTGAAGATAATCGTTTCTTATTCCTTTGCTGACGCTCCTGCACGTCATACGATCTCTCTGAAAATTTGCACACATAAGTTATTTTAGACCACAAATCGATATCTATGGTGTTTTTTGGAAAAAAATTTACCGTTAGATAGGCTCCAGTGCAAAATCACTCGGGTTTTATAAACAATGGCCATTTGGCCAGCTAGGAATTTATTTTAAAGTCAAAAAATTTATATTTCCTGAGTTGTTTATCTTTCTTCTTTCATAATTTGAGTGTGGAATTGGGTTTTAAAACTCGCCCATATATTTCAATACACACTACTATACATCCACCACAAGTCATTTTTGACCATTTCTCAAAAAGGTACAAAAATTATCCCTTAAACGGGGGAATAATGGATCCATATGTAGGTACCACAGAAATATTTGCTATAAAATTTCACTAGCAGTTGCCGAACAGTAAAAAGTCGAAACTTCACCGCGAAGGCCAAAAAATCGTCAATATCAATGAAGATCTCACACATTTCATGTTAATTAAATTTTGTTAAGGTATTATTCTTAAGTTTTAAGCATTTCTTGACTTCGGTGAACCCCAATAAAATTTTCCGTAGAATATTTTGTGTAATATTTTAACCCATTATAACCCGTTTTTTGGAAACAAAAAAAAAAAGTCAAACAGACCCATAAAAACAGGATATGGGCAATAATAAAAAAAAAACGAAATTTTGCGTCCCACCAATTTTGAATGTAAAAAAACGTACAATTTGACTTTTAGAGGGAATAATTGATTACTGTCTAACGGTTACTAAATGTTACATAGGTAACTGCCGTTATTAAAGCATTGACCAACGACACAGAAGCCCTGAAGTGGTCGAAATCGCTCTCCCGTCACTGTCCTCGGCAACAATTATTGAATTCAGACTAAGTTTTTTAAATTTCAAGTTCAAAAATTAGAAAGTTTCTTAAAACTTTTTACCAGATAAGAAGCTTGTAAGGTTACTCAATGTACGCGTTAACTGCAAAAATATTTTATCCTCACGTTTTGATCAATTCGACTCTTGGATCACAATAATTGAAAGTAAATTCTAAAAAGTACAACCGATGTATACTGCCGTCCTAAGAAAGAATGCCATAACTCCAATAAATTTTTATTTCTGTAAAATGAGTTTTTGTGTTTCTTGCTGTTTCGTTTCCTTAACGGTTTCAGCTTTAAGGAAAACTAATTTTTATTCATAATGGCAATAGTAGAAATAGCCAATTCCGTAAATTTCAGTCGAAAATGGAGTTACGGTATAATGTTTTGCATCGCACCACTTTTGACGAAGCTGATACAAATCAAAAATGCCGTAAAGACAACTTTTGATTAAATTTACTATGAAGAAAGAGTAAATCCGAAGGAACACTCTTGTCTTTTGGTGACCAAGACCAATACCAATTTTTTGTCTACTGGTTTTTTCTTCTTGGCAAGCTCTTTTCCGTTGTTCTGCAGTGTCTTTGTAATACTTCCGCTTACGCACAGTTCCTTTTTTTGTAAGAGGGATTTGATCTGATTCATTGTCCGCCATGTGGGTTTGAATTTCCTTAAGTTGTGAACTCCAACTTGAATCACAGATTAATTGAATCGGTCATTTTTAAAAGGGGATATGTGTCGGTCGACAGAGAATTATTCTTTTGCCTTTTTGTCATTGTGGCGATGGCACTGGTTGGTTTATCTATTTTCCAAGTACGCAGATTACTGCTTACTATTATTGTTAGTTAATCCCCATCACTAAAATCGGACTGAAATAAGATTTACCAAACTTATGAGGATTTTTCTTAAATTTTTCATAAGTTTAAATTTAGTCACATATCCCCTTTTAAAAATGACAGATTCAATCAATCTGAGCTGTTACAATTTTCCTCTGTGGAACCATACTCTAAAATAGATCTTAGAGAAAATTTTACTGACTGACTTGTCCAGAGGCCATAATCGAAACTTCCTACGCGCACGAGAAAGAAAATTTGATTGTTTTTTAAAATGATTTATGGAAATGAAATGATTTTAAAAATGTATGATACTACATACATTTTTATGGAGTTGCGGTATTTTTGCTTAGTATGTGGAGATACGGTATTCTTAAATTGTAAAATGTGTACGGCTGGGAGTTACGACAAAAGTCGTAGTTGATTTTATAGGGAAAATAAAGGTATAATGCAACCTGTTCTTGTGGGTTGACGGACAGAGCCGTGATGACCCAAAAAACGACATAAACTCATTTTTTTTGAAAATTGGAGTTACGGCATTCTTGCTTAGGACGGCAGTATATTCCTGAATATTTGTACTACTATATAAAATACAACGTCTGTCTGTCTGTCTGTGTCTCCATAACTCGAAAACCGTTCATCCGATTTGCATGATTTTTTCTCTATACACGTAGAAGAATACATTTTATTTTCAAATACTCTCGGCCTCGTCCGGGTTTTTGGAAAATTCCACAATTGAAAATTCAGTTATCCGATTTGTATGATATTTTGCTTTCGACATGATATCAGGTGAGATTCCAGGATAAACTCTAAATTGAAATTTAAAATTTCTGGCACCGGGACAATACAGCGAACCAAGTCGTTCCCGAGCAACTAGTGTTTTCATAAAGTAAATATTGATTATTGAAATTTTTTAATGTCGTCAGCCCCGATCAATTTTAAAATTCTGATTGTACAAACATGTATCGCTTTACCGTAGCATTAAATCATACATCTCTACATGGCCCGAAAAAATATATTTTTCGTCACACCGTGAACGGAAAAAGCAAAATTTTTTTTTTAAAACTTATACGCTAGCTTAAGTGAAAAATCGCTTTACCGTAGATATTATTCCTAAAAAAGTAAAGTAATTATATTATCGGTTTAAGTAAGAACGCGAAAATATGGATATAAAAAAATTCATATAAATATACATATTTCGAATGGTTCGTCAGAAAAGAAGAGAAAATAAAAACAAAACAAGTGCACTGCAGTCAGAATATATTATATATGTGACCGTCCAGTGGAAAATGTACCTTACTTCACAAAATAAATAGATATCTAAGTTCAAAGTTTGTCAATTATCAATTTTTACAGAATAGAGGTTCGGACCTCAAATCAGTTGTAAAATGTTCAGTACATGTCTAAGCACTGAATTCCACCATAAACTGAAAAACGGTAAAATTAACCTTATCTCCTATTTTTAGCTGTACTGCTAAACTTTGTAAGTGAAGATAAGGTACGAAGATAACGAAGCTTCTGCGAGGTAATAGAGGAAGCCTAGACTAACAAAAAATTGCAGCTAAGGAAGTGGTCTAAAATGTACCCCTGAGGAGTTTTAGGGTTAAAACTGATTTTCCGACATATTTTACAAAAAAAGTTTCTTGGGTCACCCTAGCGTTTTGGAGAAAACTTTTTATAAAAAAATTTTTGCTAAATATATGAGCTTTCTGAGAGTGTATTTAGTCTATAAGGTTTAAAATTATTTCGCAAAGTTCTGGACCTTTAAAAAGATGACATTAAAAAAATGTTAAACTAACATACTTTTTTATAATTTTTTTCGGAATCCTTGTTAAATTTCTTTTAATTCGGTAGTACATTTGTCATACTAAATTTTTAATTGAGGCCCGAAAAAAATACTTTACCCTTTGCCTGTTCTGTTCAGCAGCCTTTTAAAATTCAAATTTTGGTTATTTTGTGAGACATTTGAATTTATCAAGAAGTGATTTTTTTCTTATTTTACATTATTGATTTTGTTTTTAATTTAAAAAATTTTAAAATTATCCCAACAACTATACAACACTTTACTTACAAAAAACTGTATAATTTAATCAAAATGATGCAAAAAAATTTTAGTATGATATATTTACTGCGATACTAAACAATAATAGTTATTTCTGACCTATTAGGATATGCTAATTTCGAATCCGGTTTCAGAAGTGTTAAATCTTGTACGGTTTTTGAAATATACTCACCTAAAAGCATATAAAAAAACAATGTTTTCACTTTATCGTGTAATCTTCGCTTTACCGAAACATTAAAAAACAGAAAATTTGATTTAAAATGCCAGGAAATTAGGTTCCAGATGATTTTCAAATTTTTTTTACTTTTGTTATGACGGTTATAAACTATTCCAACTATTTGCAACCCCAAGAAATAACATTTTTTTTTTCCTGTTTTTTTCGAGTGGAAGTTTTGGTTTTTTTGAAGAAATAGCCATATAATGGGCAAATGTGTTTTAAAAACAAAATCGGTTTTTTTTTTTTTTTTTTGGAAATGGGGTCTAACAGACCCACAAAAACCGGATATAGTGGGTTAATATATTTTAAAAACTGTTCCTAATGCGATTTTGTTATGACCTTGGGACAACAACTTTTATCCAAAACGTAGTTTTAAAGTTTTGCAGTGAGGTGAAATTTCGAAAATACGTTTCTTGTGCTTATTTTAGCTAAAAAAAAAACAATATATTTCTAATGTTAAATATCAGATATTATATTTTTTATACCTTGACTCCAGGTGAAAAATTAGAGATATCACACGCTTCATTCCGAGCATTTTTGAGATATTATTAAAATAAAAACCACATCAAGCCGAGGTTTTCATAAAATGATTGGTTTTTGTTTAATTACGGTCTCAAAAATACTTGGAGCGAATCGTACGACATCTCAAATTTTTTACCTTGAGTGAAGGTATAGAAAAAAAAATGATATTTGATACTTAACATTAGACATATCGTCGGCTGAGTATTATTTTGTCGTGAACGCCACTTCGTTGAAAAAGCAAAAGCAGATAACTTGTGCTCGTCTCTTTTATTATCTGAGGATCGTAAAATTTTGTGTGTCGACTCAACACATGTAGAGAAAACTGAAAGGACCGATTAAAAAAAATTCGACCTGATCCAGTAAATCGGGAAGACACATATAACTTATTTTAAAGCCATAATTTCAGAATATATTGGTTTTTTTTCATTTGCGAAAAATCGTGTAGTACGGTGTTATACGAGAATAATAATTTTATTTAATCGGCTATGAATCCTTGATTACGAGTATTCCGTTTTCTCCGCACTACTCTCAAATTGGGCTATGGTCACACATATCTATTCTATTATATTTATATTGTATAAAGTTGCTTATATGAAAAGCCTTTGTATGCTTTGGCATAAAATATACAGAACCGATTTAAATTGTTTATTTTTTTAGCAACGTATTTGTGCTAAAAAAGAATATACTCGCCGTGCCTGAATTCGTTTTAAATCGAAGGTTGCAGCACATCAAATATTTTTGAAAATTCTATTTTCTTATCACTCAAATGAAGTAAACAAAAATTTACGCTTGTGCAACCTCGAGTAAAAATTTAAATAAAACTAAAACAAACCGAGTTTTTCAGTGTGTTATGCCCCCAGAACAGTGTTGGGAAGTGATTCTTTAGGCTTTTGTGATCACTTTCCATTGGCCAGAAAATTTGATTCGATGCCCCCCTCCAAGTTATTCTAACCAAAAAAAAACATCGTTTTTCACCTTTTTTGAAGCTATATAACTATAAAACATATCACGAATTCGTTAATCTGGTAAAGTCCTTATCTTTTTCTCTCAAACCTTATTTCAAATACGTCGATATTTTCATGTCCCTTGGAGATATCGTAGACCGAAATATTGAAAAAACGTGTTTTTTGCACTTTTTATCTTTGTAGGTTAGGATATCTCTGAGAAAAAAAAGAAATGGACATAATTTGAGTTAGGTTTTAAAGACAAAGATAACCGCTTTCAAGTACTTTACCAGATTTGTTTGTTGTAGTCAAAAAATCAACTAGAAAGGGGATTTTCTAGAAGGGGCATCGGATCGGATTTTCTGGCCAATGGGAAAGTGATTCAAAAAGCGTATAGAAGCACACCCCGTTTTCAGTTTTTTTCATAATACTTTGTAAAAATCCTGTCTCTTTAAAAATTTTCTGGGGCATAATACACTGAAAAACTCTTTTTTTTTAATTTTTACTAGATGGAAAATTTTTTTATTTTTCATATGAATGATAAAGAAACAGAATTTGCAAAAAAATTTGATGTGCTACAACCTTCGATTTAAAATGGGTTCAGTTTATGCAAAAAAAAAAATGCACACAAACACAAATAATTTCCTTCACATTTCTTTCGCACCAGACGCTTATTTCAAAATTTATTTTCGTAGGTTTTAACTAATGATCTGAATCAAAACTTCTATCCCTGGAAAAGTGGCAGAAAGGTGTTTAAGTCATCCCGGTCGTAAAAAGGATAGATTGACATGATATGAGTATTTCCACAGATAAGTCTACCGAGAGTGAAAAATTAAATATGTATGTTCTAAAGTTTGAAAAAATTATAAGTGTATTGTATGTAATAAGTCTATGTTAATAAAAATTAAATTTTGTATGTATCTTTGGATATCCCTTAGGATTCAGAAAATGTGCGGTTGACCTTCTTGAAACTTTTACAGTGTGTTAACATCGGATACTGGTAGACCATCGGTTGACAAAAATAATAATTCGTCATATATCTGAAACTATTTGATGCTGATGGATGACATTTGGTAGATATCGATACCTTAGAGCGCTATAGTCCTATCTCCACTTTTTGCAATTTTGAGATTTTTGCACTTATGGTATCATTGTGGGCTTCTTTACCGTGTGGACAACTGTGTGATGTCAAAATACTACTAAAATACCAAAATATTTGTAAATTAACAAAAATCCTATCTCCAAACTGTAATTTTTTGAAGAGCGCTACCGTCCTATCTGCACTGAAAATTCAAATAAATCACATTTTTAATAAAATTTTTTCGTTATTTCGTATTTTCTTCACGTTCTATGACTTTTTACGACATTTTAGAGAACAAATTTTGTTGCACCCAAGGGGGGACGAACCCTAGTATGTCGAAACCAAAAATGTAAACAAAAAAAAAAAAATATTTGTTTTTTTTCGTGTTTTATACGCGTTTCATGACTTTTGACGACATTCTAGTTTAAAAATTTCATAAAAATTTACTAAATGTGTCGTTTATTTTAATAGTAGGGTAAGGGAAGGAAATATGGACCACCCATCTTTCTTTTTTAAATAAAACCCAAAATACATAAAACAAAACAATTAATATTATGTCATTCAGTAAAGGAAACAATTTACCTTTATTCTGATTCACTTTTAGATAAATATCTCATCAGGATAAAGAAAAAAAATTAAAAAACTAAAAATACTCAAAATGAAGATAAAAAAAAAGTGTAGTGTAATATGGACCATATAGTCCATTTGGTACAGAAGTTGCATATAAAAATGTCACTTCCACATTCGGCACATTTTTCATGACTCCAAGAACGTCAGATTACACATTCAACCCAAAATTCGCCACGTCCATCTTCTGAGTGAAGGGTATTACATTATATGCTTTTTTATCATTTTTTTCCTTTGTAGTTAACGAATTACATATAATGACCATCAGACTCGTCATGAAAACTGCAACTAGATTCCTCATCTGAAAAAGATGATAAATACATTTGTTTTTGAGGCTTTTTCTCTGGTGGTCCATATTACCCGCAGCACGTGTTGGTAAAATAAATGGTTTTTTATCAAAAACTCTTTTGGTTAATGAACTTATTTGTGCTAATAAATTATAAATGGTATTCACTGACTTTAATAATTAACCATTTATTTAAAAACGCGATGTCTTTAAAGAGAAATAATGAAATATACTGAATAGAAAAAAATTATCACTGATCTTTTTTTTAGAAAAATCAACTTTACAGAAATATGCGACTTCACCGAACGCTAAAATTGCCCTATTATAAGCTTTAGGTATTAGCGTTAAGTTTGAACATGAATAACGGTAAATCCTATGTTTGCAGTGGGAAACAACCGTGTGGTCCATATTACCCACGTAGTCCATATTTCCCTCCCTTACCCTAGTACAATTCTATATAAGGGCGAAAGTAATGACATGCTATAAATTGGCTGGGATTTTGTTAGAAATTAATAAAATTGGTTAAGAACATTAAATTATGTTAAAATATATTATAGGTAAAATTATTGCATGTATCGTTATATCAAAATAGCAGCCAATTCTAAATAACCACTGTTTGAAATCTTCTTTTTGCATTTCCCAACAATTGGAAAAATGGAGATAGGACTATAGCGCTCTAAGGTATCGATATGAAAAATTGGACGGACCACGCCCACGGGAACAAAATTTTTCTAAATTTGTATGCGACTTTGGCTATAATTGGTATTCTTCTCGCAATTTTGGGCACAAGGGTGCAGTCGATGAAATTGGACCCTTACAAAAAACAAAAGTTTGACAGGTAGGACTTAAAAGTCAAAAATGTATTTAACAAAATGCTTTTTTTTCGAATGGGGGTTATTTTTTTTATATTCTTACAAAGGACATTGAACCCTTTTCACCAAATATGATTTAAAGAACTAAAATTATGTATTTTACTACACAAGATATTGTACTGGAAATATTTGTCGCGTCCGAAATGTCACTTCCGTTATTACATTTTTTACTTATACAACAAAAAGTAAGAAAGATATTTTTTTTTTTTTTTTTTGAGGAAGAATGTATTATGAAGAAATATGTTTCAGCATAATTTTTAAAATTTTTAGAAAAAAAAATTCTTACATATTTCGCAGAATTTCTCATTTCTGTACCTAAACCTTGAAAACACTTCCATTTTCTGTCACGTCCATATAGATTTTAGTTGGCTTATACTTTGGTACTGCATTCTCGACCGAATCCGCCATTTCTCTCAAATAAAGTCCTCCCCTAGTCCTAAGCAATAGCATAAGCACACAACACAAATTTCCATTCGACTTGGATATTTTTGAAAAACATTCATATGACTGTCACGTCCGTAGCTTGGGGAAATACCCATATGTACACGTAGTAACAGTATTGGGTTTCTACGGCAAAAATACTTTTAAGAAATTTCACATTTCAATATATATGGATTTAACTCATATACAATACAGTTACAATATATAATTACAATTATAGAAACAGGTACGTAAGTATTTATAAATGTAAATAATGTAAATCATAATTATATAAAAATATAAATTTTAAACAACACTTTTTTATTTATATAATGTGCAACGACTTGCAGAAACTATAAGTTACATAAGCAACGAAATACAAAAAATGCGGAACTCAAAACTATTCGCCCACGTGCAGTATTAAAAGTTTACGTACCATTGATCGCTAAATGTTCCAAATGCTCCAGGACCACTAACTCTACGTTGGAATCGCTTCAAATTCATTTTAAGTAAAGCGAAATAAAATTATTAACTCTACTTGCGAGTGAATACATTAGCTTTTACTTTATATTTATCCGTATTTGAAGTCAAGTGGGGTATTTAACTTTTTTTTTTTTGGTGGGTTTAAATTTATTTACTTTTTATAAATTTCTCTATTAAAATCATTTTATTAGGTATTATTTTTTATGTTTGTTTGTTTTTACATTCGTTTTAAGTGGTTTAATTTAATTTTGTTAATAACACTAATAGGCACAGTAAGAGACTTCCTGATATATGGAACTTAATTATTTGTCTATTTTTCTGTTTGATAATAAATGTGTAAAATCAACAGAAATTAAAATTTCAGTTATTGCAATACGATGTATCGTGACATCAATAATACAAATATGTATATCGTAAGTTTTAAAAATACATCAAAATAATTTTTGGTGGTGGAGTCAAGGTACTTCTATTAATCGATAATACATCATGTAAGTATAAATTCATTTTTGCACTCGAGAACAACAGCAAAGACGGATAAGATGAAATCGAGATTTTTGGAGAATCGGAACATAAGGAAACTTGCAATTTCATTCGAATATAAGAAAAAAAAGTATTTTGTTTTTGTTCTCTGTTTATAAAGTTTTGCTTTTATTATAAGTATATCTCGTGATATTGCAGGTACTTTTTCACTACATCCACAGAAACTATGCACTTCAATTATTATCCATGTATATCGTATTTAATGAATATTTCTGTTTATCTATGTAATTTTTTTATTTTATTTGATTATGTAATTCTTCTTGTAGGTACTCTATTGAGTGTCATTATGTACTCGTGTTCGTCGCCAATACCCACATAAATACATAAATCCATACACACACATACACACTTTTAAGCACATCTATATGTATACACTCGTACATACATTTAGCATTGCCAAATTTTTATTTATTATTTTTTCATTTAAATTCAAATGGCATTAACTCTTCTTTTGGCAAAATAAAGAAAAAAAAACAAGTTGGTTTTTATTTGATTTATCCAAGTTAGAATTCATGTTATAGATTTTATTCAGATTTGTCTGCACCTTTTGCCTTTTTGTGTCCTTTTTGCAGATTACATATGTAGGTTTGTGTTATAAAACTTTTTTCTTTTAGTTTGATTTTGTAGTCCATTTTAAATTAAACATAAATGTTTGTACTGTGCTGTAATGCGTAAATTATCGATGTATATTTTTGACCTTTATGTTTTTGTACATCCTTCAATGACTTTACTCGAGAGTTTTTAAAACAAATAAAAAATGGAAATTTATGTTTTAAGACTGCGATCATTTGATGTTTTTCGTTTATGTATTAATTTTAAATTAAAACTTAAATTTTGAGGTGTTATATTTTCTTGAGTCCTTATTATTTAACTTTTTGAAAATTTCTTTCAAACAAACACGCTACAGTCCTTGCGACTTGGACTCCTTGCTATTATTAAAGCTCATGTGCAAAAGTAAAAGTTCGTTTGTTCGTTAATTTGTTCGTCACTGTCGTTTTTTATTCAGATTGTCTACTAAAAATCAATAATAACTAAAGAGAGACAGACGTACCGGGAGTCGTCCTTTGCGAGAGTCGAGTTCGAAAACTTTCATGTTGGCAGCAGTGTTCAAACGAATTTGTTTCACTTACAAGTGAAATAGTGGTACTATACACGGATACACCCAGTAAACAGGAGCCCTTAAAAGCTTGTATTAATTTCTAAAAAGCTTTCAATGTTTGTGCATTTGGCAATAAAATTTGCTGAAAAAGTCGATTGCAATTCAAAAAACAGGAAAGGATTAACATAGAGTTTTTAAATCCCTAGACTATGAAACCTACAATATGTACAGTATGCTGGTTCGGT